>JAUTDX010000931.1:0-77643 GCA_030844895.1 Ambrosia x helenae
ATCGGAGTTCTTTCACAAAGACTTGCCATGGTAAGGAAGAAGGGGGGAACAGGCACACTTGGAGGCCTTCTACCTCCACGCGGCATTGCTCCGTCAGGCTTTCGCCCATTGCGGAAAATTCCCCACTGCTGCCTCCCGTAGGAGTCTGGGCCGTGTCTCAGTCCCAGTGTGGCTGATCATCCTCTCGGACCAGCTAGCTCGGCTGGTCTCACTGGAGAGTTTGCCGCGGTGGTGTACATGTAGCTCCGATAGCATGCAACCACAAAAGAAATCTAAATCGAATATATATATATATATATATATATTTATATATATTGAAAGTGTTCCGTAGGATATCTAGGTAGCTAATCTTTACTTAACTCGACTCAATTTAGTTCACGTTACACATAGTATGCCCGTCCCCCATCAGCGTATTTTTTTGTTTTACGCGCCCGTAACTCTTCCTCAGCCAGGATGGGGCAGAATAGCAGAGCAAGTACAAGTATTATATTAGTAGCATAACAAAAACGCGTTTATTTTTGTTTCTAATTGGTCAGGCGCCCTTTTACCTTGGAAAATATACAATTACCTCATGGGGAGTTAGCCGCACCCACGAATGATATAAATATTGTTCCTCCATTGATCAAGAATTTCGATTTTTCGCAAGTCTCATGATCATCCAATAAGAAGGGTTTCAATTTTTTTGCTGGTTGGTTTCATTATCATAAAGCTGCTCCAAAACTGGCTTGGTTTCAAGATGTAGAATCTATGTTGAATCACCATTTAGCGGGGCTACTAGGACTTGGGTCTCTCTCTTGGACGGGGCATCAAGTACACGTATCTTTACTATTAACCAATTTCTAAACGCTGGAGTAGATCTAAACGAAGGGTACAAATATTTCTGGGAGGGTTATTCGTCTTCCTAGTCTTCGACATAAGAAAAGGACACAAGAAAAGGATTTTTCACACCCAACTTTTTTTCATTTAATGCATAAAATAAAATTCTAAATAATGGTAAATTAGTCTTTCAAATATTAATTACACTTTAATTTACCAAACTTTTGTTCTTTATTTTAAGCCAACCACCCCACGATTTTTAGACGGACATAAATTTTTCATAATTTAATATTTAAAAAAATACGTAATAAAAACGATCATTTTATTCTCTTTAACTTGAGTTTAGTATTGCTATTATTTTTCAGTTTAAAAAATTAATTTGTTACAGGATTTGCAATATCCAAGGGTGGGCAATAACTGACCGTCAACAGAAACCAAACCGAAATCATGTTAGAAATAGGTGTCAAATTATCGATTAATAATGCAACTATCAAAGTACGATCCAAAGAGTTACACTTTGAACTGCGAACAAAGAAATAATATTAATTGTTAAATATTATTAATCATAAATAACTTCGACTATGGAATAAATATTTAGTGAAAGATTATTACGAATATTATGGTGGTGATTGTTTTAGAGAAACAATTGATGGGGAAGTAGATTGATTAATCAGATTGATTAATTAGATCGTTAAAGGCGTTGAACGATAGAATAAGAATAATCATGGCGTTGAATAATCGAATACACGTTGTTCCATATTAAATTGATTTGTTAATTGTCGTTGAATGATGATTATAGACGTGGGCATTAATGTTGGTGTTTGTTGTTTAAATGGTTAAACGATAATATGTTTTATTATTTGATAATAAAACATAAATATAATGTCACAAATCAGTTGTAAATTAATGTTATATAAATGTTTTGTAATTAAATGTTAAATATATAAAACTTTAGTGGCTAAATAATTAATAATTAATAGTTAATTGACAAAATTACAATTTTTATCCTTTATAAACCTCTTATAGATGAAGTCCCTTAAAAGTTTTACTTTTACTTTGTGTCCTTTTGACCAATAGTTTGTTACAAGTCTTGTCATGTGCAAGGCATATGAAAGGGCTAATTGGTCTTTTTATTCATAAAGAAACAATTCTTGTAGTTAAAATGTAATAAAATCGTTTGTATATAAAAACACAATGTGCATATATTTTTTTTCTAAATT
This sequence comes from Ambrosia x helenae, assembly GCA_030844895.1. NCBI lineage: Eukaryota > Viridiplantae > Streptophyta > Magnoliopsida > Asterales > Asteraceae > Ambrosia > Ambrosia x helenae. Next base: position 2,037 of record JAUTDX010000931.1, read on the forward strand.
CCTTTGTTTTGCCTTTTCTCTACCACCACCATCACCATCTCCTGCTATCACCTCCTTGCCACCACCAGCAAACCCTGATGTGCGCTCTCCGGATCGAGACCCTTAAACTCGTCACCATTCACGCCATCCTACAAACTCTAACCCCTAAACGACTACCGAACACCAACTCTGTGATTTACCACTGCCACCGTCCAAACCCACCTATAACCAACATCGCTGCCCACCTTTAAACCCCTACCTTGCTCCATCCGCTGCCATCACCATCCCCCCACCACTGATCAACCTATCGTTGCGGACCCCACAACCACCACACTCCACCGTCCACACCCAAACAAAACCCTACCATTCTCCCCTTTCATCACATCCAAAACCCTCGCCTTTTAACTTCTCACTACATCTCCACCGCTGCAAACCCCCTTCCCCCACCTTCACCTTTATGTTCTGCTCGATTTAAACCTTAACCCTCGATTTATAGGTCTATAGGGAAGGTGGGCGATGGTGGCAACGACTATGGTGGTGGCGGCGTTGGTGATGTGTTAGTGATTTGTGGCTTGAATGGTAGTGGTGAATGGGGATGAGAGAGGGAGAGAAAATAACTAAGTCAGATGTGTGGGTGACACACATGAACAATATTTTTATATATAAATGGTTTTTATATAATTAAACTACAAGAATTGTCTTTTTATAGATAAAAAGACATATTTGCCCTCATGTGTCTTGCACATGACCTAACATAACTTGGATTTTTTAACCTAGTTAGAGGAAATGACAAAACCTATAGCAAAGTATTGAAATAAAGGACACAGAGTAAAAATAACACTTTTAAATGACTTGATCCATAATTTTGAGATTAAGAAAGGACAAAAAATGTAATTTTGTCTAGTTAATTATTACAAGGATTACTACTTTGAGAGCAAGTAATTAGCTTAGGGACTAGAGTTTAAGTTTGGACAAAATTACACAGATTTTCCTTTATTTATTACCCAAATTGCATCTTCTGTCCTTTGTCTTTCATTTGCACTCATTCTGTCCTTTATTTTCTCAATTTGTTACACCCTCTGTCCATTAGCCTAACTAAGTTAAAAAAGTTGGTTAACTTTATTTTCTAACTTTACACTTTTAGCCCATGTAGTTTTCTTAAGCCTTAACTCCAAATAAAACGACGAAACTAATGCACGGCATGAAACAAAATCATAGGGCTTAAACTAAATCAAATTTCGATCAAAATCATAATTTTGAAGTAAAACGATTGATGAAAAACATATATTGTTTTTACAAAAAACTCATTTTATATATAAACATACACATATATATAACTGAAGTTAAGAGAATTCACATCAAACATAACCCAACAAACATGAAACCTGACCGAAACTTGTTAAAAACGTATATCGAGTCCAACCGATACAAACCGAATTGAAAAACGGGTAAAAACTCAAGCAAAACTTGACCCACGTTAACAAAAACGGATCCTACTCATTCAAATCGCACCCAAACTCAGATCTGAGCACACCCACATGTTTCTGGATCCAAATCGCCCTAACATCGGGAAATCCGCACTAACATCCTGCAAAATCACGAGTCAAAAATTTCCGAATTTAAAACTTTAACGAACCCACTTGTAAAACCAGTCGATTATACTATAAATTGGAACCTTGTATAGATTCATACTTCAAAATCGATTAGTTCTGTGCAAAAACATATAAAAAACATCCATTAAAGCGTTCACAATTTTAAGAACAAGAATAACCCAGTCGCAACTTTAATCATTCGATTACACCTCTAAAACAAACAAGTGAGTATCATGTTAAATATGGTTTTGATTGGAATTTGATGTTCTATAATAGCCCTATGATTTCGTTAATTATCGTGGTCGAAGTCTAGGTCAATCAAAATGGGTTCAAGGGTTAGGGTTCGATCAAAACTACAGGGGCTAAAAGTGTAAAGTTAGAAAATAAAGTTAACCAACTTTTTAAACTTAGTTAGGCTAAAGGATAGAAAGTGTATCAAATTGAGAAGCTAAAGGACATAATGAGTGTAAATGAAAGACAAATGACTGAAGCTGCAATTTGGGTAATAAATAAAGGACAATCTGTGTAATTTTGTCTCAAGTTTGATTACTATATAATTAGGCTTAACTCTAAACCTTAATATTTCTTGGTCATAATCCCTGGCCACCATAGAGTTTTGAAAATAAGTTAAATAAAAACAAAACACCACGACCATAATTACTAAACATCATCGCCGCCACCTCCTCCCATTAGCCACCACCACCGGCTGAGACCACCGGCGCCACCCCCTCCCCGCTACGGCCCACGCGCTGCCATCTTGGGCCACGTGTCACTCCCTTCGGTGCCTCGTTTGTTGTGCTAGATTGGATCTACACCGGGTGTGTTCGGATGATTCACGAAGTTGGTGATTGTGCTTACTAGCAGAGCGTTTGTGGATCCATTGTGCATGTGTTTTGGTGTTTCATCAAGGTAATGAATCTTGAACGCCCTATGATTGTGTTTATATTATTTGTTTGGATTTATATTTGGATCGCCGGTATGGGATGTCGATTCGGTTTAAAATATGTATATGTTTTTGTTATCATGATTCCGCCTAAAATACATATTAATAATGGTTATTAATTTTGTGAAAACCTATATATATATAGGGTGAGGTTCCTGTACAAATGCCATATTTCGTGAGAAGTGTGAGAAGGATTAAAAATTGATATGTAGGCATCATTTTTTGAACTTAGTCATAATGTTTTGGATTGTTTTGCCTAGAAAAACACAAAACATAACAATTAAAAACCGATAACAATTTATTATAGGCTTAAAACTTAAAACACCATGCTAAGAACATTAAGCAGTGTGTTTTAAGTCTTAAGTAGTGTGTTTTAGCTTTTTTTAAAAAAAAATTAATGACTATAATACATTGCATTGTGTTTTAAATTGTTGTGTTTGGTGTTTTTCAAGTTAAAACAACCTAAAACATCATTCCTAAATCCAAAACTTGATGCCTACATTTCAATTCTTAATCTTTCTTACACTTCTCACAAAATATGTCTTTTGTACAGGAACCTAAACCTATATACACACACACACACATAAGACATACTTATGAGCATCTTTGAATATGACCAAAGTAAATTGTCAATATATGACATAGAGTCTTATAGACTCCCTATACGTTATCTTGTTTGTTTGTATTTTATTTTTCTATAAATAGATGTAAAATATGTAGTAGGAGGCACGCCTAACTTTGGCCTCTCTCTTCTCTCTTTTGATTTTGTACTTGTAAAATAGCTAAAATAAAGGTTTGAAGTTTGAAAATCAAAAAACTTTGAAGTTCGTCTAAGTTAGTAAGTAATTTAAATTTCATTTATATATATAGGGAAAGTATAAATTTAAAACCCCCTTAAGTTAAGAAAACTTTGAAAACCCATGTAAAAACCATCTAAAAAAGTTCTTTTTTCTGAAAAAAAAAATACACAAGGTAACATACATGTTTTTAAGCTTTTTGGGCCAAAAAAAAATTAAAAAAGCGCTGAAAGGATATTTTTTAAAAAAAATAAACAACGCAAACTTTGTAACAGCGCCGTTAACATATGTTAAAAAGTAGAAACATATGTTAACAGCGCTGTAACATATGTTAAAAAGCAGAAAACATATGTTAACAGCGATGTAACAACGCAAACTTTGTAACAGCGTTGTTTATTTTTTTAAATATCCCGTCGGCGCTTTTTTAAATTTTTTTGGCCCAAAATGCTTAAAGACATGTATTTTACCTTGTGTAATTTTTCAAAAAAAAAAAAAGTTTTTTTCAAAATGGTTTTTTACATGGATTTTCAAAGTTTTCTTAACTGGGGTTTTCAAATTATCCTTCCTACATATATATATATAATAGAGATTTTATGACGAACCGAATAGTTGTAAACCGAGATCAATCATTCATATATTCTTAGCTTTTATATCTTTATTTCATGTACTTTCAAGCAAAATTTTTTGCTAAAGTTTGGTTTTGGTTATCAACCAAAATTAACTGAACTGAAAAACGTAAACAATTAGCTGATTGGTTAGTAAGATCAATTAATATATGACTATGGTTTCGATTAAGGCTAATAACCACGCTGAATCGAACCATACTTATGAAGTAGCACGCGGGGACCCACCATGCTAGTATTTAACAATGCAAATGACTCATTAAATCCAAAACCCATACCCAAATCGAATAAAAAACCGTGAAACAGAAAACTGCATGTACTGAACCCAAAAAAAAAAAAAGCTACCTTGAACCAAGCATAACCAATGACGGTTACAGAGGACGACGTCGAATTCAACCTCGAATTCCGTTCAACAAAAGACGACGCGTGGTACACATGCGGCGTCGTTTTGGAACACAATAACCACCTCCGTATAAAAATCGAAGGCTACACTGAAAGCTTCTTCGACGAGGTTTTCTCCGTTAATAATTTCTCCAATCACACTGATATCCAACTGTTTATTAATAGGTTCCGTCCTCTTTCCACACCTGTTGATGATAAGGAGTGCTCTAAACTCGTTCAAGGCATGACTGTATGCGCTATTTATAGAAACGACGACGAGGCTCTTTATTTTGACGCCCTTGTTGACGCTGTATGTTTTTTCTTTTTCAAATTTAGGCCTTTTTTGTTTTTATAAAGTTTTTTTTTTTTTTTTTTTTTGTAAGGTTTTTGATGATCATGCTGATGTGATTGATTGCTTGAACCAATAGTTATGCACATGATTAATTCTAGGTTTTGACTTATGAGGCCTTATATAGACATACAAATAACGGTTAATTAACTGCTAAAACCAACAGACGCTATCCTAGTTAACCTGCACAGCCATTCTAAAGATGTTCTGTTTGACTTTCTGAAGTCACAGTTTGACTTTTATAATTGACTTTCTAATTATCATAATTTCTTGATTATAATCTTCCAACATTGACTACCGATAAGGTCAGTGACTGGCTGACCAGCAATTAATCGCAGACTAGTCTCGGTTTTTACAACGCTGTATGCCTTGGAACAATGGAATGTGTTTTATTATTTTGAATTTGTTTATTTGGAGAATATTTTAGTAAGGAACTAATATTTGCTATTTAGGTCATGGATTATGGTTCCACTTTTGTTAGTTTTTTATTTTGTTTTTTACTTAATAACTAGAGTTTTAAGTTAGCTGCGCTTCTCTGCGGGGATTCACAGTCGAGAGTTTACTATGTGACACATTTCAACAGAGGCTGCAAACTGCTTACCACGTGCAGTGGCGTCATTGCTATCCAGGCGTTAAGAATATAGAGAAAGAGAACATTCAAGTACCAGGAAAAAAAAACGTGAAAATATACAAGGTCCTGATGTTTTCTTCTATGAATAAGGACTTCTAGTCTACTAAACACTACATAAATATGAAAACTGATTCTTTATTAAATAACAGTAGGTCTAAGAATGAGGGTCTTCTTCCCATTAATTTCACTGGATTGTTGGGTAGTGTCATCTTTTTTCTACAGTAAGTGTTTTTACATATGAAACGTCGAATATGGAGTGACGTACCAATATGGCAACACATAGATATTGTTTCAACGAATGTTTTAGCAAAATATACAAAGTCCCAAAACTAATCTAGTGTGTTTTTATAATCAATATAAAGATATCATTCTTCATATCCATCGTCTATCCCTAGTCGTCGACCTATCAGCCAACCAATGAAAGCCGAATCAATTTGTCATATATATAGTTCAAACCTGATAAGTATCAAGAAGTTTGGTATAATTCGAATACTCAGACAAATAGGAAACTATAAGTCACCAAATTGAGAAATAACAAAGCATCAAATCTAACATTATAAGATAAACCCATTCTTGAGTTAACTTATCAATAATCTCCTGTGAAAGAGTAAGTAAAACATCTGCAAATTACAAAAAATAATACTAAGGTTAAACGTTCCAACAAAAACCTGCACATAAAACCGCAAACAATTAAGGCGAGTTTAAACAGTGGAAGTACAAGAAACATACCTTCTTGAAGAAAGGGAACAGAAGTAAACAGGCAAAGAATAAAAAAAAATAATATTAATAACAGGGAAGACATATAAAGAAGTGAAGAAGAGTACACATGTGAACAACCTAAGAGAAGAGAAAAACATGTTTACCAAGCCTACAGCCAATAGTGGAAAAAAATTTCTAGCCAATAACAAATGACCATTGTAGAAGTGTCGTCGTTTTGATATAGAAGATAGTAGGTGCAATATATGAGCATAGACTAAGTTTATTTGGAGAATGCTAAGAACCAGAAAATTAAGACGCAGACAAAAGTAAAATTCACTAGTCGGCCCGCTTGAGAGGGGCAAAGCTCCGGTACAAAGTAGTACTTAGGTAATTTTAAATAAACAAGACAATTCTACTCTCCTATAAACTCAACATAAATACGCAGAACAAAAACAGTTAAGCTGCAGTTTTCCTAATAAATAGCTGACCCATTCACCCATTGGGTCCACTTGGTTGGTTTTTCCTTTAGATCCCTCTGACCCGGGTCCACATCTGCACCCTATTCGGACATGAATTAGGTGGGTTCGTATTAGAGAATGTTGTAGGATCGAATTAATATTTGCTATTTAGGTCATGGATTATGGTTTCACTTTTGTTAATAGTTTTCTTTTTTGTCTTTTTACTTAATAATAGGTACAATATAAAGAGCATACACCGGAGAAATGTGTATGCAGGTATTTATTGTGCTGGCAGCATGGTCCAGGTGAGGGAACTATAACTGAAACAGCTATTGTGGATGTATGTTTTCATCATGCATGGTGCAATTCCTCCCGAAATTGCTGAATTTGCAGACCTTATGAAACAGCAACTTAACGGGACCTCTGTTCAACCGCAGGCAAGTTTTAAGTTAGTGTCATTGTGGTGCGGTTTTCTTAGTTTGTGATTGTTGGTAATTATATGTACTTGGTTGTGGATTTATAGGAGTTTGGCAGTGTGGGACATGGTTCTTGTGTCGGATCTTCTGCAGGTTTTGTATTTAACAAAGTTGTTTTTGTATAATAGCGATTTCAGAACTTGTTTTAAATTTGTGTTTTAATTAATAGGGAGGGAAAGCTTCTGCCCTGAGTTAAGTGATCATGACATAGACATGGGAGGTGTGAAAAAAACTGACCGTCATCATTACATTGTGTTGGAAAACTTGGAGAAAGATCTGTGCCCGTTGTTAATGATGGATTTTATACACGAGCATACATCAATTACGGCACAAACGTATGTTTTTCCAAGCTTGTTAGCCGAAACCTATGCCCGAGGAGCAATTATGGTGGATAGCAGCACAAAGTTGAAGAGGATTTATGATTTTTTAAACAATCCAAATCACTTTATTACATCTTTCTCTGGAAGGTAAGCAATTCAGCATTGCTATTGTATAAAGTAACTTATGACTCGAATTTATAAATGCTATCTAGCGAATTGACATAAGTTGTTAAAGAATTTTTGTATTTGGTTTTTTGGTTAAGATGACATATTGTGGTGCATTAAGTTTATTGATTAACAGCTGCTAATTCAAGTCTTTATTTCTTGTAGGCCATGGGTTTTATCTGAAAATAATCTTAGAACTGGAACATTTGACACAAACATGCAGAGCTTGCAGCCTAAGCATGAGGTAAATGCGTTATTAAATGATTAGGATTCGGGGTTTCCATCTGCACAGGTGTCCGGACTTGGTTCGTAAAAAGGTGCTTATTGTTATATGTTCAACGACAGCCGGAGGGGCTGGTCCTCGATGAGGACTAATTTCAGTTTTAAGAACCTGTTAATAGTTGGATCAGTTAAGGTCTTTGGTCCATCTATCAAACCTGTTAAGGCCCTGTCCAATTTGAAATAGTTGGATTTCATATTACCTTTTTTTTTTGAAATTTGCTATTTCTTAAAGAATTTTCTTCTATTCCATTTTTTGATTTATTTTAACATGCTAAACGACTTTTTTTTATCCCTCCTATAGTCATTTTAGGGCAAAATACGAATTGTCTTAACTTTCAACTCAATACTGTAGAACGCTTTGAGTGCCAGATTAAGAACACGATAATTCTAGACACTCTGAACTAACAACATTTTATGTTTGTTGGTTCTGAGTCAAAATAAAATTTAGAACTTTTTCCTCGAACTAGCCGTTATATGGCTGTTGCGAGGGGTAAACTTGTCATTTAGCATGTTAGATAAGTCAAAACACACCAAGGAGAAAATCGTTAGTAAAAGTCAAATGTAACTATTTTGGACATTATTGGATCAAATTTGTCTAAACTGGTCCTAATTAGGTTTCTTCAGTGGCCTTCCAGAACTAGGCCTTTTCGGTTTGCGCCCGTGGATGTGCATCTCTATTTCAAATACAACGATTTCCAATATTTTCCGTTAATTATTTATTCATCTTTGACCTCCATGCATTCTTAACCCCAGAATTGCAGTACAAAGAATCAGCTGAAGGTTGTTCGCTTAGGAACAGAAGAATACAGAAAAGCTAAACAGCTAAATGATTTATATTTGAAATTCCGCGATCATCTAAATGGACTTCTGCAGAAGCTAGATATGGAGGAGAAGAAGGATCCGGCCCGTTCAGTTTCTGCAGAATTTAAAAATGCAGTTTCTAATGGCAGGTATACAATTATTTTTGTTGACTCAACCCGATAACCGGAAGCATGGCCCGTAGTAGGATGTCAAAGGCGACAAATGCAGTTAGTTACACAGATAGTTCCTATGGTAAGACCATATTACAGTTTGGTCCCAAGTTTTTGGAAATTACACGCAATGTTTTCACTATTCACGCACGGGTGGACACATTTAGTACATGACCAATTTTAGGGCCCGGCCGTTGGCTCAATGTAACTAGGTTTTGGTTCCAGCCTTACAAGCACATGTGAAACAACCAAAGATATCTCATGTTTACTGTGTTTTGCCTAACACAAAGTTTGAAGTCAAGTTTATTTCTTTTTACAAGCTTTGAATATCCTTTTCTTTTCTCATAAAAACATATCTATAAATAAAAAAATGTCATTGGTACAGTTGAAGCAGCTTGATGGTACACGCGAACGCCAAACAGGGTGCAATGCTTGCTTGTTCGCGTTGGTTCCTTTTGTGAATTACGAATTCGGTAAGAAAGCTACAACATTGCGGTGGCATGATCGCTCTAGAGTTGGTGCTTTTTAGCTCTCAGAAAGGTCTAGTGGTAAATGGCTAAATAACACAACCTTACAAGTCAGTTGGACCTCGCCTAATATCGTTTACAGACATTGTAGTTGCAGTGTTTTGCTACTCTGATTTAATTTAAGGCAAAACTAGGGTGATGCCGCCGCGTTGCGGCGGTCGTGTGACGGTGCTTATTATATTGTAAACCAAATTGAGAGAGAGGGATGTTGAGAGAGAGAGGAGAGGAAGGGTTGAATAATAAGATGGGGACAAAACGTTAAGGAGAGAATGCATCAAACACTTGTACCACAATGTACAAGAAAGTATGCATAAAAGCTTTAGTAAATGTAAAAAAGAGAGAATAGTATAGTGCCAATTGTTGTGTAGAAAGACTACTAAGAATTTATTAAAGCAAGAGTTGCAAGAGGCAAGGTCCAAATGTACAGACCCTAGAATACACAGCAGCAAAACAAATAGATGCAAACCACCACACAAACTACAATTTATATAATATACATTTATCAAGGCTTTTAGGCATGTTTTGTTGTACTTTGATGTACAACCATACAAAGCCTTTTACTTTGATGTTCAACCATACATTTAGTAAGTTTGGTTTCCCTCCCAGCTATTGTATGTGGTTTCAATGGTGCAACATTCACAACTCAGTCTGTAGCTATTATATATGGTTTCAAATTATGCCACGTTTACAGCAACAGCAACAGGCTACAGCTGAAGTTTCATGTCAACAACTACACAAGTAGAGTGAAAAACTCCATCCCTAACTGTGTCCCCAAAACGTCATCGCCACTGCCATCACAACTACCGTCCATCCCTGTCACCACTGTCGTTCCCCTCTCCTATGTGTCTCTTCACGCTACAAAACCGGCGGTCACCATGGTTGCCATCTCCGACAGCTACTACAAACAATCCAACCCCGTCGGAGTACAATGATTTGAAGTCGACGCCATCTACGGTAGCCGTTGTCTCTTCTATTGTCAAAATCATGATTGCCATCTCCGGTAGTCTGTCTCTTCGATGTCTGTTTATCTTTGATTTGAAGTCGACACCATCGATTTCACCTGAGGAATCGGTGTATGCTCTTCTTTGTTTTTTAAAGTTCTTTCTTTGATTTATCACATTTTCAATCATATATTATCAAATGTTTATGTCTGTGTGATAAGTTTTTCTTGGGTGGTATATTTATGTGCTAAAATTTAGCATGTCTTCTACTTGGTTTATATAAGTTGTATAAATATAAATGAACGACTTAAAGCAAAAAAATGAAAGTTTTTTTTTCTTTTGATTTATAAAAGTGATATAAATTCGATATAACCAGTTCTATAATATATTGTTAGAAGATGGTGTCAAAAAATTAACCACCATTGTCGCCTTTTTTATTGTAAGCTTTTGAAGTTTATATTAATTATATGCTGTTGATGTAATTGTTTCGTGTATGGGGCAACTAGCAGTAACTAGCTTGCATATACATCAAAGAAGATATGAAACCTATATTGTAAATCCTAAAAAGAAGCTCAATTTACATCAGTAGCATGAGTTAAAGTTTAGATATAATAAGTTTTGGTGTATAAGCCCAAAGTGATTATTTGAACCAAAACGCTAATTAATTACCTTACAATAATTTGAATTCATTGCTTCATGTCCCAACTGTGATTTTCATATACGGTTTCTCTTGGAAATATAAGAACCAGAACACGACAATTCATCCTTTTTTTTACTTTCATTTGAATGGGTTATCATAACTCATATGTAAAATTGATTGTATATAAACAGTACCAAGGTTGTAGCTTGAGGTTTTCTAGGCCTTCTTCTTAAGTTTGCACAACATTTGGGTAAAAATTATGTATTTGGTCTTTTATGAAATGTGTGAAACCTCCTAAACCAAATATTTGCCTAAAGTTTGGAGATTTATCCAAATAGTGTTCTTTGAATTTGGAAATGAAGAGTCCCAGCACACTTCAAGATAGAAAAATACTTCAAGACAACTAAAATCAAACTAAAATTACTTCAAGATAGAAAACTAAAATCAAAATGGAAGAATTGTTATTTTTTAATTCGCAAACTTAAAGGGTTATTCAGTCAACTCGAACACGTCCCGTTTACTAAATGGGTTAGCCCGCACACCACCTCTTTAATATACGGGTTATACTGTTCGACCCAAACCTATTAATCGGATCATATGTAACACTTCTTTCCACACAACCTACATCTTTTGTCCCAAATTTAAATGATTGATCCTGATCTAAACAACAATGTAATCACTTTGAATTGTGGGGTTCGGGTCGACTTGAAACGCAATCGACCAATTTATATCCTTAATAAATCTGTTTTCGCAATTGCCACCTTCCGTTGCCACTTTTGAGTTTATTTTTTTTTATTTTGCATCTTCCTTTTAACCAGTTTATGTTTGTTTTTATGTTTGCATGTGTTAGTTGCTAGCGCGTTCCTAATCCTATCATTAGAGGCGAAAAGAGGTATTCATCATTCATTTTTTTCTGCTTTTTTACCGTTATATGCATTGTGTTAAGTTACAAATAGTAATCAACACTTTGTGTAGCACTTTGTGCTGTTTACAACTTTATGTGCAGAAGTGCAGCAACGGAAGGTTTGAACCATGATCATTACCAATGTTTGCATCTATACTTTGTGCTCGAATTGATGTTTGTTTGTGATCTTATTATATTTGTATACAAAACTTTGTTGTGTAGAAAATGTGTTCCGCGGCACCGCGCGGGTATAAATACTAGTTACAAACAAAAAAGATAAACATAAAAACGTCAAACCTGGTCCACCTCCACTAAGCAATCTCGGAATCTTTTGATCTGTGGTTAATCCATAAGAACGCCAATGTTTCAACCTCCTCGATCACTTTAGTTACCAAAACTGAAGTGCGATGAAACACGGACTCATTTTGCATCCGCTAATCTGAGTAAGGTTTTTTTTCTTCGATCCTTGACAAAACTTATACATGTCCAATACGTCCCTAAACCCAAATGTAAGAAAGGTAGGTACGTGACACCATTGAGCGATAATTTGCCAAACTGTTTGGGCAAAATGGCACGACATAAGAGGTGCTCACATGTCACACAGTTAACATCAGGGCAATGAATGTTCCTAGCAGCCAACGCAGGAAACGGGGAACGGTTATTTCAGTTGAAAGCTTGTATTGTGAATCTGGAAAAAGTATTTTACGCTGCTGAGGACATACCTATGTGATGCGGCACCCAAACCCTCTGTCAAGAGCTGTTGTATCTCTGCAAACTCAGGCGTAAAAAGTATAGGAATCAATCAAAATAACCCACGTCAAATGAAATTCAAATCGAGTTATTAAATATTACTTTAAGAAACCAAATTTAGAAGGATTGTAAATCAATTTAGTAAATATTAAGTTGGTGACACCATGAAAAATTGGATCCAGTGACATTTGAAAATACTATTTAAAAAATGAGCGAACATGCAATCAAATTACTAGCTTTTACCTTAAGAAATGTGTTGCATACGTACTATTTAAAAAAATGAGCGAACATGCGGCGCATTAAACCGAATGGTTGTACGAAATGTAAAAGTCCTACTGAAGAATCAAGTTTAATTTCACATAAAAGTATCACTTGCTTTCATTAACAAAACAGGTGACAATAATGCTTCTTTATAAACTTGCAAACAAATGTAAATAATCATATATAATAGTCGAACTATCTAAATTTGAGCCACTAAATAATTAACTCAGACCCATACCGAAGGAATGGATTGCAATGTCATAAGAGCATATGCCTCATCTCTTTCTGTTTCAGCCTGAGAAAAAAAGTATAAATCTGGAATGAATATATAAATAAGCACATGATACCAAGTCAATCTTAGATCACCATACTTCATATTTTCTCTAGACATCCAACATTGTCATACGTCCAGAAGACTTTTATATCGTTTTGCATTTCGCAAGTATATTGGTTTTTCTATATAAAAAGGTGAAAAAATAACTTAGTAACTAAAACAATAAAACTTTTAAATAAAAAAGGCATACCTTTAATGTTAATTTATGAAGGATGCATAACAACTTTGACCATATATTGGGATAACAAAGAGTTTTGTGTATCCACATCCTTCTGCACAGATGTAAGATAAACAGATGCAACCTGCATCATAAAATGTATCCAACATGTTAACAGAGTTCTATTGTTCACACAATTGGTTTGATTTGCGAAGTGCATCATTGATCATCCAAAAAAATAGATTTATTCATCATTCAAAACATAATCGACAATTTAAAATGGTGCTTAAATATTAATCTTTTTCCATAGACCAAATTGAACCAAATGTCTGGGATGAAATTAATTTGCAATAATGTAAGGTTTTTAAAGCCGCTTCATGTTATTGTAATTGAAATTTAGCCAATCTCCATAGTACTTTTTTAAATACCTACATGAAATAGTAAATGACTAAATGAGTCACATAATGGCCTAAAAGAAGAAAAATGTGAATAGTCATATTCGATGAATTCTAAAATAATTTTTTTATATAATTTAGAAGAAATCAATGACTAACACTTGATTTTCTTACGGTACCTGCCGTATAATCTTACAGGTAGCGCAAAATAGTTACTTATGACACATAAAGAAAGTGAATCAATAGTTAACTTCCATTTCTTATTCTGTATTCCCTTTTTTCCCTTTAAGTCATATGTGAAGTGTGTTTCTTTAGTAGTGGTGCCTTAGAAGTTTCAACCTCCCATCATTTCCAAACTTACATGGCTGCCTGGCATGCAATATACATTTAGTATAACTTATAATCTTTAAGTGTATATAGCAGTGAGAGCATACTGTTATTAAAACAAATGTGTAAAAACGAAAGTAACATGTAAAAACGAAGGTGAGGCATTGTAAATATCAAAACATAGTTGGTAAAACAATAAGTAATAAACAAATGTGAAAAATCATTATCTAGTTATTTCCTGATCAAAATTCAAATCGAGTGTTTATCTTCTATGATTAAGTAGTTGTTCAGATTAAAATAGTAGCTACATGTTCTAACCGCGTAAGGCAACCGGCCTGTAATAAATTCATAATGAGAACCAAAGCATAATACACATACATCTTTTTGCATGCAACCACATCTTCCGAATTGGCCAATCCGAAAGTAAAAGGACAAAAAGTAGGCGCCTGAAAAATTTAGATACGTATAACGTTATTCGTATGAAGTCAAAACATTTAACTGACCAGAATATCGTTATAACTAAAGTAAAAGTTCTCAAAGACGGTTGCATTTATCGAACAGGTCACATGCCTACAAATTAGAAAGATTCTAAAGAGATTTGTATATAAAGTGATATAAGAACGTAACAAACAATTCAGATGGATAAGAGTGACATCAATCAAAACCAAATTAAACTCAAATTCAATTATAGTTTCAAGTGAGCATTAGGTCGAACACCTGGTGTGCAGAGTTTGAATTTCTTTTTTTTCCTCATGATCAAAGTTAAGGTTTCTCATGACACCATACCATGATTTAAAGAAAATTTAAAACTTTGGAAATCACCGGAAAAAATAAATTAATGGAGCATATTTAACAATATTCCAACAAAGATGTCAAGTTTGATACTTGATTCCATAAAATCACATATTATAACATATATATTTAAAACATACAGACATGGTTCAATGGCTTATTCCTTGAAAATCCAAACTTACAATTTCACGTATATTTACACTTACGCAAAAAAAAAAAAAAAAAAAAAACTATAAAGGAAATGCACAAATTAAACCGGATCGTAGTTGTTTTTCCCAAAAATACTTACCATGTTCCTCACCTCTGCTCATACACAACATCAGCTGCACAAGGGAAAAGCCCACAACTATCAGCTGCACAAGGGAAAAGCCTAACCGATTAAACAACCTGAGATGAGGGCAAAACAATAAATAAAAATTAGGGTTTCTTATTAATACATCACGAAAACGGAAAACCAAAATCAATGCTCACCAAAAAGAATAACACACACTAAGAACCTGACGGTGTCGAGGAAGTTATGAAGTCAACGACGGTGTGTATATAGTATACCAGCCTTCGTTGAGCGGATTCGTGTGGTCGTTGCAATAATCTCTGGCGAAGAGAAGAAACTATCGGTTCTTAAAGAACGAAAGGGGTTGCATAAATGATGAAGAAGCATTGAAGCTGTGGAGATTTAGAGAAGATGTGTCGCCCTACGTCGAGGGTTTTCCAAATTATGAGAGGAAGATTCCAGGTTGTAGACTTGTAATGGTGTTAAAAGAAGAAAACAAAAACCATGGTGGTCAAACTAAAAAAATCCAAAGAAGCCCCTGGCGCAAATGCATGTTATCAAATGTTATATATAATAATAACTAGATTGATTCTCGCGCGCTTCGCAGCGCGCAACATCGGTAAACATTCTATCAGTGTAGTGTCGATTTATAACATTTTTTGCCAGAACGATTTACATCAAGCAAAAATCTAAGTCGTCAACATACAACACATATTAAGTTATCTTCATGTGTCCAAGAAGCCCGGCATTCATGGATCCATACTTGCATAACGTACAATAGATGTAGTGCTAGTGATAAATCTTCATAAAATTGTCTTTTCCATGAATTCGACAAAGAGCAAAAAGAATTGTCTTGTATAACATATTTATTTTGAAAACAACAAAGATAAACATGTCTTTTAAATTGATGGTAGTTGATATTCTACTTTTCAAACAACTACTGTAGTTGTAACATATGAAAGTGTTTTACATGGGAGCTATTAAAAAACAATCAAGTAAAAGCAATGACCTATTGGGGTAAACCATAAACCTTTCTTTGGCTTTGTTTTTTCCACCTCCTGAATCTGACCCACTGCAGCAATACCAGCGTATATATGCATGAGACCATCCATCAACAACTCTAATATTATTTTTTAAAACATGACTTGCATTCATTATTTATGGAAAAGTGCTCCGTTGTTGCATTTCTCCATGTAAAGCCTACATTAAGCTAAGAAATACACAGAAATACACAATAAATAAAATAATAGGTCGACTTAAAAAATCAAATTCAATTACACACATAGGGACATACCTTAGGGAAACAGGAGATTGTGTTTGGCATCAACGGAGGAAGGATGATTGTCAAATGATGGTACAAAGTAACATAGTTAGAGCCGTAAAACTGAACTGGTTGGTGGCCGCTTTACCGCAGTGGTGGTGTGGTGGTGTGCTGGCATGGAGATCGATCAAAGAATAGGAGGAGGCGGTGTAGTGTGGTTGACGGTTGAAGTTGTTGGTGTCAAAAGGAAGAGGCAGAGGTGGGGTGATTTTGGGGAAAGAAAAGGCTTGAAGCTGTGATGAAGATGCGTGGTAGGTGATGACCTCGGGGAAAGAAGAAAGTCTATGGTGAAGACGCGTGGTAGATGTTTAGAACACGTATCACATAATGTGTTTACTTTTACCTTTGACCACATGAAGTTTTACTAAATGTGCTTTTATCTTTTACTTTTTACTATGCTCACTATTCATGAGCAGTTTCAATTCAATTAATATATATATATATGTAATGTAATACTACCTCCGTCTCATTACAAGTGTCTTGGTTTGAAAAACACAAAGTTTTAGGCATATTAAATGATTGCCTTTTTTGCTTGACATATGACAATAATACCCTTGTCATATGTGGGTCCATCATATTCTTTATTTATTTTAATTGTGTTTTTAAGGGTAAATTTGGAAATTGGCTAATAATTCTTTAAAGTGGACACATGAAGTGGGACAAATAAAAAAGGGAATATGGACATTTCTAATGGGACGGAGGGAGTAATATAGAAAATAGCAGCTAGATTTTAGTAGTTTATTTTAGTTTTAACAATTGAAGTGTGGTATGACAAAATGATCATAGAATATCACCAGTCATTCAACCATACATTTACACGAGTTAACTTAAGAGAGGAAAAGAAAGGAAAGCAAATCCTTCCATTTCTTTTATTTTCTTTTCCTCTATTTTTTTTCCTTTCATTTCCTCCCAATTTGAAAGGATTAAAAATGGCTTAGTTTTCTTCTATTTTCCTTCCTTCAAAAAAAAAAACAACTCTGAAACACACATTTCTTCCTTTCCCTCTATTTCTCTCTTTAAAAAATAACTGAAGAACACACAAACTTTTTTCCTATCCTTCCAGTTCCTTTCTTTTCTTCTCCTAAGTTAACTCGGGAACACAACGTTAGGGACGACATACGAACCCGAAACCAAACCCGGTAGGAACTCAAAACGTTCGGCATGGATATCAAATAGTTCCAAAAGAAAAAGATGCGGGTATGGTATTAGGTGATACCTTGCTCGATTACATTTATTAAAATCGAATATATTAATATCTTCTCGAAATTGTAATAGATAATAATACGAACTTTGAAATTATTAACATTATAAAATTATTTACCATTGGGGTTGGTGGTCGAGCGGTAAGGCAAAGCCTTTTAATACACTTAAGGTGTGAGGTCTTAAGTTCAAGTCTCACAATAGCAAGAAATTCGTCGTTAAAAAAAAGACAGAATTACAAGTTTTGTCATTTACGTTTTTACCACATTTCAATGGATGCCCTTTACGTTTAAAATTGATGAGTTATGTACTTTATGTTTCAAAATCTTGCACGTTACGTACTTTGGTCCTAACTCTGTTAATTTTTATGGTTAAGTTGGGTCAGGTACATGGGGGCATTTTAGTCCTTTCATTCTTTTTATTATTTTATATCAGAAATTAATAAATAAAAATAAAACAAAAAATATATAAAAATCTGAAGCATCTTTCTCTTTCTCTAAACTCTGTTCTTCTCTCTCTCTCTCTTCAATTTCTAGTATTCTCCGATGAAACACCGCCTACCATGGCTAATCCCCACCGTGTGGTCTTCTTCTCCTGTGAAGCACCCACGCCACAGAGGGTGGGGATTGGAATATTGGGGCTAAACAATCGTCTGGGAGGTGAGGGATTGGAATATTAGGGCTAAACGGTTGACAGAGGAGAGGGATTGGAATATTAGGGCTAAACAATCGCCGTGGATTTGGGAACTGTAATCGTGATAGGGCCAGGGAAGGGAGCAGATGGGTTGGGGAGAGGGGGGTTGACTGTGGTGGTGGTGACGGTGAATGGGTAGGATGGTGGTGGCGACTAGTGTAGGTGGTGGTGTTTGTGTGTGTCTGAGAAAGATTTTGGGAATTTAATGCGGTTGAGATGATGAAATAAGACGTTTGCAGGAGATTTAAGAGATTTTGGAAGCGTGGTCGAGGTCGGTGGCAGGTCGTTGTCGATGGTGGCAGTGGTGGTGTTTGCAATGGTGGCAGTGGTGGTGTTTGCAATGGTTGCAGGCGGTGGTCTGGTATGGATGGTAGTGGTGGTAAGTGGGGAAGTGAGAAAGAGAAGGAGAATGAGGGTAAAATTACAATGCTACCCTCATGTGCAGGTCACGTGATCAGATTTAACGAAGAAAACTAATTTAGGCATAAAGGACATAACGTGTATGATTTTGATAGATAAAGTATAAGGCCAATCAATTTTAAACTTAAAGAACATTCTTTACAATCAGATATAAAGCTAAAGGACAAAACTTGTAATTCAAAAAAAAAATTCTATATTTGAAGTCAGATTTGAGTGAGTTTAAGATTGGAATTTCGGTTAGTGGGCACCTGAAAAATCAATTTCAACTGCATACCACCTCCTGCTATTAATTTTGCTTTTGAATACAAATCCATTGACCTCAATCCTTTATTTGCTAAAATCTATCATAATTGACGCAAATTATTATTATTTTTTTGGAATTTATTGGCCATTCATGTTAGAGATATGTTATATTGCTCCATCCTTGTGATTTGGTGGTAAAGATGTCGAGGTTTTAAAGAGTAGGTTGGGAGGCCT
This sequence comes from Ambrosia x helenae, assembly GCA_030844895.1. Taxonomy (NCBI): domain Eukaryota; kingdom Viridiplantae; phylum Streptophyta; class Magnoliopsida; order Asterales; family Asteraceae; genus Ambrosia; species Ambrosia x helenae. The sequence continues at coordinate 21,113 of JAUTDX010000931.1, forward strand.
CATAAGAGGCAAAAGAAAGGTGTAATACCAATGATGTTGTAGCCTAGTGGTTGCAATGGAGGTGGGAAGGTTTACCCACTTTGTGGGGTTCTGCCCTGGAGGTCACAGGTTCAAATCCCACTCAGAGCAGAGTTATCCTGAAATGAGGGGTTGGATCTTAGGGGGGCCCGGGGACCGGACCTGAAGGATGCGGGGCTTCGTTATGTGTGTGTACCGTCGACCTTCAAAAAAACATAATAATAAAAGGGTGTAAAATGGAGTGTAAAAAAATGAGGGAAAATTAGCCGTTCAAAAAAAAAGAATTATGTTATACTTGTTTGATGGTATCATTTCGTTTAAGTCTCTAATTTCAATTTTCAATTATACTAAGGGGCTGTTTGGTTGATTAAGTGCTGAATCATTAAGATGGTCTGAATGGTTAAGAGCTGAATCATTCAGCATCCCTTATTAGCTTAATGGTTCAGCACTTAATCATTCCATTCAGATGCGAGGCTGATTAAGAGGCTACCAAACACCCCTAAGCCATCTTGTGATTTATTATGAAATCATTTGTATTTATTACTTAATAACATGTTGTGAATGAAAAAAAAATGGAGCCACACCTTGTCTTCCCCATGTCTCGAACCTGAGACCTCGAACAACATAAATACACCACAAACCACTCCCCCACTAAGTTCTCTTGTGATTTATTATGAAATCATATATATTTATTACTAAAGAAATGTTTGAACCTTAAAAAAAAGACATCACCTTCCCCATGTCTCGAACCTAAGACCTCAAACAACTTAAATCACCACAAACCACTCCACCACTAAGCCATCTTGTGATTTATTATGAAATCATATATATTTATTAATAAATAAGTGTTTGAAAAAAAAAATTCACCTTCCCATGTCTCGAACCTGAGACCTCAAACAACATAAATGTACCACATACCACTCCACCACTAAGCCATCTTGTGATTTATTATAAAATCATATATATTTATTAATAAATAAGTGTTTGAACTAAGAAAATAAGAAAAAGATGTTTGTTTAAAAAACTAATATAGTTACTATTCATTACATCATGCATAAATATATTTATTATAATTATTATTGCAATTTTTGTCTGGGCGTGCTTTTTCTTAACTGCATTTTGCGTCTAGAGGAGGGAAATCCTCTGCGTATCAAGTGCGCTTTGCACTTTCGACTACATGTCTATTTGTTGCTTAACGTTAATAAAATAACATTAAAACCGTCGTAATGTTAAATCATGCATCATGTGGTGGCGTTGGTAGCCAAAAGACAAAGAGAGGGTACATGCACCAATGGAGCTTGTCCCGACACCCGAGTGTTGTGTGCGTTATGTTCAAGACTTGATGCAAAACTACTGTTAAGCCGCGGGTCTCACTAAAAGTAGTCTCTCTTTTCCTACAGGGAAGATATAAGGTTGTCTACATATTTTAACCCAGACCCTATTTGTAGTTTGCTATTTATGAGATATACTATAGGGGAAGGTTAAAATAAAAACTCACTCAAAATGAAGAAAACCAGTAAACTCAATCTAGACCATTGATGTAAAGTGATCAATGCCTAGATTGATTCTACATTATTTTAATACAATTATTTAGGTAGATGACAAAAAAAGAGCACAATGGTCAAATGCCATTTTTCTGAAAAAGCACATATGACAACTTGACCCCACACATGTCACATCATCTCGCTCATACTTTTGTGACCATGGTCCTAAATCTGTCAGCACGTCATGTTACATATGTAACATATGTAGTGTTACATACGTTAAAATTGCACAGACTCTGGTCTTATATGTAATTTCTTGTTGCATATGTTAAAACACATAGATTGTATAAAATCAATTAAAAACTTTATAGATCAAAAAACATTCAAATGTACATAAGAATTGTTTCTTACAAAGTGTTAAAAACAAACAAAACGGTCATTACGAATCAACAAATGCTAAAAAAAACTATCATAAATAAAAAACATTGTCTACACTTCATTCTTGATAATCATTTTCATCTTTAATGCAAAAAATATGCTAACCCCCCCCCCCCCCCCCCCGTCTTAACGTATGTTAACCATCTGGATTACAAAAAAACATACAAAACTAATACAAACAAACATTGTTTTATCCATTTAGTTATCAAGATTATCAAACTTAACTTAGAAGGAATGTTATATAACTGCATAGATGTGTAACATACGCAACTTAGTTCTGCTTTTACATACAAAACAGACGCAAACATAGATTTGATCCCATGATTAGTGACTTTTGTTTTAATTAATATATGGTAAAAAAATCAGAAGCTAATTTATACCAACTTAGTTCTGTTGTTACATACGAAACAGACGCAACATAGATTTCATCCCATGGTTAGTGACTTTTGTTTTAATTAATATATGAAACTGGTGTTGAAAGTAAAAACATGTATAACTCATGAAAAGTCAAAAAAATCAAACATTTGTATCTGGTAAAAAAATCAGAAACTAATTTATACCAACTTAGTTCTATTGTTACATACGAAACAAACGCAACATAGATTTGATCCCATGTGTAACTCATGAAAGTTAAAAAATCAAACCTTTGTATCTGGTAAAAAAATCAGAAACTAATTTATACCAACTTAGTTCTGCTGTTACATACGAAACAGACGCAACATAGATTTGATCCCATGTGTAACTCATGAAAGTCAAAAAATCAAAACTTTGTATCTGGTAAAAAAATCAGAAACTAATGGATACTAACTTAGTGGTGCTGTTACATACGAAACAGACGCAACACAGATTTCATCCCATGTGTTAATACGTGTAAAAATAACAAATGAATTTGAAAGAATAATAATAACAAAAACATACTATCCATTAGTATTACTGATAAAAAACGATTCAGATTAGTAATAATAATAACAAAAAACATACTATCCATTAGTATTACTAATAAAAAAATGATTCACATTAGTAATAATAATAACAAAAACATACTAACCATTTAATAATTAAAAAAATAAAAAAATGAATTTAACATAAAACAAAACAGAGACTTGTTCATTACTATTTTAAAACAATTATTAATCAAAACAAAATACCATTTATCGAAAAAACCCAACTGATTTAAAACTAAAAATCTCTAATTTAAAACTAAAAATAAAAAAACCCAGCTAGATGACAAAATACCATTTATCGAAAAAACCCAACTGAAAGTTTTTATTTTCCAAAAGGATGTAGTCAAAATACCATTTATGGAAAAACAACTATGAAAGAAAAAGTGTAAACGATATTTCAAGATTCATTATTTAACTTGTTAACAGTAAATTACATCAAGTATAAAATAGAGTATTAATGAAAAGATAAGAAACATACAACTGAGAAATGGATTTTCCGGCGAATATTAACCATCCACTTATAAAACTCCGGCGACTTAGCAGCGTCTATGGTTTTAGTGCTTATAATGGTGTGAAGGTTATGGTGAAGTGTAATATTACGACGGTGAAGGTTATAGCTACCACAAACGAAGACTAATATCAATCATCGGAAAAAAAAAGGAATGGCAGCCATGGTGAGAGAGAGAAGAGAGAGAGTGTGTGCGTGTGAGAGATAGATCTAGTTTAAATAGGAGGGAGAAAGAGAATATTCAAAATTTTAAATGGGGGAAGAGTAAAAAGACTAATATAACCTTTAAAACATAAAACAATATATTTTTTGTGGGCTATGTGGATTAATCTTGGCCACCAGATGGGTTTGTGAGAGTTTCTTCAAAATTTTGGGTTTCTTGTGGATACTTAGCCTTACTAAGAATATTGTTGATATATCCATTGCTTAAGTTCTAAAACAAGATAATAAGTTGTTATAGCACGAATGTATTTTATTACTTCAAAGAACTGATATACAAGTCAAATTGAATGAGAATAAAGAACGATTACATACATTTATATAACTACTAAAATGTAACGTCGGTTGCCTCTCTTCTTATACAATCATCACTTGCCACGTGGCAATAAATCGTTGGCGCAAATCTTTACATTATTCTTTTCCTTTTCCGGTGGACCACATTGGTGATTTAACTCTTTCTCCTCTTCACGATAACCTCTCTTCTTATACAATCATCACTTGCCACATGGCAATAAATCGTTGGCGCAAATCTTTACATTATTCCTTTCCTTTTCCGGTGGACCACATTGGTGATTTAACTCTTGCCCGCAGGGTAACGCCCGCAGGTCAATTACTAGTTTGATTATTAAAAAGTAATATATCTTTAAAATTTATTTTACGTGATAAAAGTAAAAAAAAACGAGAATAAATGAAGGGTAAATGGGTAAACTTTGGAGAATCTTATTTGCTAAATCGTAGTCATTGATAATTTATGTTTCTCTATCATAATGACCAGCCAGTCTTAAAATCACAATTCAAACATTTTACATGATCTCTCTATTTAGTTTTTTCTTAAACTAGTGTTGGTAGAAAAGTATTTACCATTTTGTGTTCTTTAAAAATTATTTACAAAAATAGTGTTCCTTATTTATTTTTCCATTACCTTTTATTTCAATGATCACATCAGACTTTTTAAAAAAAAATTATTCTATCGATTCATTTTCCAGTGTTCTATTTTTATGCTTTTTTTTCAATCTTTCCACTATTTTTTTATGAATTAACATATAATAGTGCTGCCAATGACCCTGTGGTCTAGTGGTGGAAAGAACTTGGTTTCTCCTTGGAGAGCCAGGTTCGATTCCCACTAGCTGCAGGTGAGGTGGGAGGTTTTCAGGCTTAGCCTGTTTCCTACCCTGGAGTGCCCGGTTCGAATCCCACGTCGACCGGAACTATGCTCATGTATAGCCCTGTGCGAGATGTCGTTAAAAAAAAAACATATAATAGTGCTTTTTATCATCTCGTTGTAATTTTTTCCTTCAATCACCCAAACGTCACCTTAAAAATTATCCTAATAAATTTAAACAATGAAATACGAAACATAAAAAAGACAATCAAACATTAAAATCTTGACTTGTGTCGGTCTCAATGTCACGTTTTCGTTGAATACTTAAATCGGATTAGCATTCTTTGTAGTAAAGCCTTTATGAGATGCCTAAAACTTTCATAATGAAGATGATAACCTTTTATATTTGATCCGCTAAACCAAACAACGATGCATTGTTTTTAAAGTTGATTTCGTTAACTTTGTGATGTGATCCATTATTTGTACGATTGAACAAAAAGATTGAGATCTTTAATTTGTTTGTAATATGGAACAGAGTGATTGCATGGTGTTATTGTTGATTTGTGATGACAGGAGTTTTTTACAATTAAAACATCTTCATTCATAAGGTAATTGAGGAGATGAAGTCGAAAGGATAAAACAACAACCGTACCTAGTAATTCTCACAAATAGTAAAACTAATGATAGGGTCTAGGGAGGATAGAATTTAGGTAAACCTTAACTCCATCCCTAGGGATAGAGAGGATGCTTCCAGAGAGACCCGTGGCTCTAGACAAATTAAAACTGGGATATATATATATAAATAAAGCTACCAAAATATATAAAAATTAGGCTACCAATAATCAAGTAAGTGCTAACAGGTAACATAGCAGACAAAGAGACATATATAACATGCTACATAACATATATACAAGCAAAAATCACAAACACATACCAAGTCCATTACAAATGAAGACCCCCTAAAAATCCTTAACCATAATTCTACGTCTCCACGAACTCCTATCAAGACGAAAGGATGTTTCTAGCTAAAGAATAGGGCGATCCAACAAACTGAATTGTGCTATGTAATGTTTATCTAGCTTCTTATCAGTATTATTATAGAAACAAGTTACTTCGTTCAATATGAAAACATATCTACTTATTTATAATATCCTAATTAGCAAAGGATTGGTGCATTAGTAGGTTGTACCTACTGCTTTAAGAGTGTTTCATGCTATAAAGGGTGTACTCTATGCTTTAAAGCTTTTTGTATACTCTAAAGGGAACTATGCATTACTATGTTGTAATGTTGGCTTTATTTGAAGTACTCTAATTACAAAGCTTTTGTACATAGAGGGTTGTACCCTATGCTTAGGGAGTTTTTTTTTTTTTTAAATTGATGTTACACTTTTAGCCCAAATGTTTTTTCTTTTTTACTTTAAACACAAATATTTTCATCACTTATAATTTAACACTAACAATTTTAATTTTCCAATTCTAACCTAAAACTTCTCATTTTTTTTACTTTTAGCACAAAGATTTTAATCTTTTACAATTTAACCCTAACACTTTTTTTTCTTTCAACTTTGGTCCCACATAATTTTCATCTTACGCAATTTTTTTCGTTTTAAGTTCCGTTCTAAATTTTGGGAGTTATAACAAGTTCGTCGCAATGCGCGGGTCCTAGACCGACTTAGTTACTTCACATTAACCATAGTTATTAAAAGTCATCGATGTTACGCCTTTGGCATTAACACATCGTAACGAGTGTGTGTGGTTCTACGATTTTACGCCTTCTTTTCATTTGGTGTTATTTTTCCTTTTTTTTATTTATTTTACTTTTACGAGCTTTTTGGTGTTAGTGGTCGCTGGTGGTGGTGTGGCATTAATGCTACTTGGTATAGTTTTACACCCCCGCCGCAACGCGCGGGAGCTTAATACTAGTTATTATATAAAAAATAACACGTCAATTACTACCCGCCTCTTTTACAAGAACCATATTTTCCATCACTAGATGGAAGTTAACCACTTTCAAACCTAGTAAACTTTATGCTCTAACTCAATGGACAAATTGCACACATGTCCATAAATCAAGCTTTTTTTTTTTTTTGAACGGCCAACAAATTGGAATCACTCACGTAACACTGGAGTATCATCGTGCCACCAGTGTTGCCACGCGATCATATTCCACCACCAAGTCACCAATTCAGGAGGAAACTCATAATTATGAGAAAACCCCCTTTTATGAGATTCGAACCCAGGACCTTATGGCCCCTAAGTCTTATCTCACCACCAAGATACCACTAGGCTATAATGCCTTGGGTCATAAATCAAGCTAAAAAGGCATGGTCTCAACCGACGTCTTATATGTAGCATGAAATCTCCATTGTATGTCGTCCAAGAGTACATTAGGGTGATAAGACAACTCGTTGTACCCACATAAGCCAATAACTCCCTTCAACACTGGGATGTGGGCAATAAGACGTGGTGTCAACGAAGGAGGCACCAGCCCTTTAACGGTAGTGAGATTGGTAAGGTTGTGAGGGTCCATTCCCAATCAACCAGTCACACTTTTTCGTTTTAGTTTTATTGTTTTTTAGTTAAATCAAAATGTGATAGTTAAATGGTTAAACAACTAAAACTTGTTTACATTACATTGACACTTACGGAACAGTTGTGGACATTAAACAACCACAACGTATAGTGTAATCCGTTCAAAAAAAAGTTGTGGTGTTTTATCAATAAAATTTGATAGAAGAAAAATATACGAATTAATCAACCGATTCGTTCCCCAAACCTTTTTTTTTCAACAACAACAAGCAACAACAATATAGTTGTTGTTGTGGACGTAGGTTAGTGTAGACTGAACCACGTAAATCCCTCGTGTTGTTTGCTTTCCGTTTTAGTATTTCTATTTGTGTTTGTGTTTGTGTTTTGGAACTGCAGCCGCCATGTGACAACAGTCAACGATCCAGGTCAATATCCGTACGCATTTCATTCATTATTGTCATTTCATGTGCATATTTAGACATTTTGCACACACTATACCCCCCCCCCCCCCCCAGACTAAGTGAAGCACCAATTACTGGAAAAACCCATTTGTTTATACATAAACACCCGGACAATATCCAGAAAGCAATTCATGAGGTTACCACACTCTAACACATGGTAATTCCTCACTAACACATGTATACAAATCACAATTGAAGCCAAACATTAAACAACATGTGTTCACAATTAATGGACATCAATACATGTTAATATCGTCATCGAGCACCCTTACCATTTAGACGAAATCAAGTTGCATTCCTATGCAAATGTCGACTATAACCGGTACAAAGTAGTTTTCCACATAAATTATTATCCTTACCCTCGGATCTATACCTATCGAACATGGGACAAATACTAGCTGAAGCCTAGTTCCTATACACCCACATATACGGCGCATATATACACACATACACACACATGTATACTATAGTGTCATGACTAACTCCTACACAAAATGTGATCATAACTTACACCAAAGTGGACAAGAAGACAACCCTATGATAACCCTCCCATATAAGACAAGCCTCATTCTTTTTTAGATGATCTTAAGTCATTGTTGTGTCACTATCTACAAACACTTATACCCTTTGCATCATCATCGGCCGATATCAATGAGGAAACACTTGAGACTTGTCACCATCACAAAGGTATGTCCAACATAAACACACTAATGGCAAGTCAACCTCATTCCTTCTCATCCCTAGAACACTAGAACTTCCTCTTTATACATATGACAACTCACGACCACACATGAAACCAAGGAACAATCACTTTCACTCATGATTAGGACACCTCATTCCTTATACTAATCGGACCAAAACCCCTATACCTTGTAACCATGATTTAATCGGCCAAACATCATCATGATGTGATAATCACCTATACCCAAAAGATGCACAAGTCCCTATCATGAACTAAACCCCAAGCATGACCTTATACCCCAAGTCTCTTTGATCCCATTTGTCCTCATTTCGGCTGAAGCACAAGAAGCACCCAAGACATGTCCTTTTCACACAATCTTTCCCTATTTGGTTAATATCACACAAACCACACCTCCCACAAGTCCACCATTTCCCCTATTAGTTTAAAACAAACACCATCTCCCTTTCCTACCCCTATTTCGGCCGAAACCAACCATCACCATTTACAAATTGCACACATGTCCATAAATCAAGCTTTTTTTTTTTTTTGAACGGCCAACAAATTGGAATCACTCACGTAACACTGGAGTATCATCGTGCCACCAGTGTTGCCACGCGATCATATTCCACCACCAAGTCACCAATTCAGGAGGAAACTCATAATTATGAGAAAACCCCCTTTTATGAGATTCGAACCCAGGACCTTATGGCCCCTAAGTCTTATCTCACCACCAAGATACCACTAGGCTATAATGCCTTGGGTCATAAATCAAGCTAAAAAGGCATGGTCTCAACCGACGTCTTATATGTAGCATGAAATCTCCATTGTATGTCGTCCAAGAGTACATTAGGGTGATAAGACAACTCGTTGTACCCACATAAGCCAATAACTCCCTTCAACACTGGGATGTGGGCAATAAGACGTGGTGTCAACGAAGGAGGCACCAGCCCTTTAAACGGTAGTGAGATTGGTAAGGTTGTGAGGGTCCATTCCCAATCAACCAGTCACACTTTTTTCGTTTTAGTTTTATTGTTTTTTAGTTAAATCAAAATGTGATAGTTAAATGGTTAAACAACTAAAACTTGTTTACATTACATTGACACTTACGGAACAGTTGTGGACATTAAACAACCACAACGTATAGTGTAATCCGTTCAAAAAAAAGTTGTGGTGTTTTATCAATAAAATTTGATAGAAGAAAATATACGAATTAATCAACCGATTCGTTCCCCAAACCTTTTTTTTCAACAACAACAAGCAACAACAATATAGTTGTTGTTGTGGACGTAGGTTAGTGTAGACTGAACCACGTAAATCCCTCGTGTTGTTTGCTTTCCGTTTTAGTATTTCTATTTGTGTTTGTGTTTGTGTTTTGGAACTGCAGCCGCCATGTGACAACAGTCAACGATCCAGGTCAATATCCGTACGCATTTCATTCATTATTGTCATTTCATGTGCATATTTAGACATTTTGCACACACTATAAACCCCCCCCCCCCCCCAGACTAAGTGAAGCACCAATTACTGGAAAAACCCATTTGTTTATACATAAACACCCGGACAATATCCAGAAAGCAATTCATGAGGTTACCACACTCTAACACATGGTAATTCCTCACTAACACATGTATACAAATCACAATTGAAGCCAAACATTAAACAACATGTGTTCACAATTAATGGACATCAATACATGTTAATATCGTCATCGAGCACCCTTACCATTTAGACGAAATCAAGTTGCATTCCTATGCAAATGGTCGACTATAACCGGTACAAAGTAGTTTTCCACATAAATTATTATCCTTACCCTCGGATCTATACCTATCGAACATGGGACAAATACTAGCTGAAGCCTAGTTCCTATACACCCACATATACGGCGCATATATACACACATACACACACATGTATACTATAGTGTCATGACTAACTCCTACACAAAATGTGATCATAACTTACACCAAAGTGGACAAGAAGACAACCCTATGATAACCCTCCCATATAAGACAAGCCTCATTCTTTTTTAGATGATCTTAAGTCATTGTTGTGTCACTATCTACAAACACTTATACCCTTTGCATCATCATCGGCCGATATCAATGAGGAAACACTTGAGACTTGTCACCATCACAAAGGTATGTCCAACATAAACACACTAATGGCAAGTCAACCTCATTCCTTCTCATCCCTAGAACACTAGAACTTCCTCTTTATACATATGACAACTCACGACCACACATGAAACCAAGGAACAATCACTTTCACTCATGATTAGGACACCTCATTCCTTATACTAATCGGCCAAAACCCCTATACCTTGTAACCATGATTTAATCGGCCAAACATCATCATGATGTGATAATCACCTATACCCAAAAGATGCACAAGTCCCTATCATGAACTAAACCCCAAGCATGACCTTATACCCAAGTCTCTTTGATCCCATTTGTCCTCATTTCGGCTGAAGCACAAGAAGCACCCAAGACATGTCCTTTTCACACAATCTTTCCCTATTTGGTTAATATCACACAAACCACACCTCCCACAAGTCCACCATTTCCCCTATTAGTTTAAAACAAACACCATCTCCCTTTCCTACCCCTATTTCGGCCGAAACCAACCATCACCATCAACACTCTTTCAAATTCTTGGCACTACATTGCATGCATGACCAAAATAGACAAATTACCTCACTTACATCTTTACATAGCCTTGCCATTCTACTTGAACATCTATACACTTGATCCTTACCAAAAATAGATGATTTAGATGACCATCAATCAGTCGGCCGATCCCTTGGAAGCTACCAATCCCCTTGTCAAATCCGTACACTAATGTGGCAAGAGTATTAATCAATGATCACGAGAAATCAAGTATGGAAGTTGCCATTATATCCCCTATATAAAGAAGCCTCTCAAAGTGATTAACCACACCAAAACACTTCCTTTTCCTCTATTAATTCTCTCGACCGAACCCTCTTCACCACAACACCATAACCATTTCTTGATCCAAGCAAGAAGAACACAAGATTTAGAGCTCAATGGGAGGTTGGAGGATCCCATCATTTGATGCTCACCTCCATTCGACTAGGTAAGTCTACAAACTCGCCTACTAGTTACCTTGTATCACTCAACTTAACCGACTTCCTTCGACCCCTAAATCCCTTTAATCGGCCATTCACATGATTAAGTTCCACACACTTTGTCATTTAAGATCACATTATCTAACTGTCATAACCATGTGTGTTCAACAATTGGCCTTAGTGTTATTATATTAACCGGGATAATGTTGTCAATCGAATCAAATGCGAATGATCAATGGATTGACTTTTTGTAAACTAAACTCACTCGATTTATGTTCAAAAGATAAGGATAACATGAAAGGATTTATAATCGACTTTCACTATTAATACGCTTAGACACATTTTATAGTTTTGATTGTACCCTAACCGTCTAAGTCAACTTATTTGAACCTATACATGATCTGATTAGAGACCTACATAATACATTTGTTTCGGCTATAATGCTCTAACACATTTTAAGATAGGCTGAAACATGTGTTAACATTATTTTGTGCATTAAAAGGGCATAAACCTATGTTAAAACACATATTTTTTCAAAATCAACCACACATGACAAATCGGTGTTGATTCACAAACCATAACAACATGAGGGGTCCACTTTGTTTACAATAAGAACCATCTTACAACAAAACACCCGGGTTTTCCAAAACCGTACCCTTTACAAGTACACTTTGTCACATGGCCTACCTACCCTAAAACTAAGGCCACGAATGTCGAGTGAACAACTTGTATGATAAACGACAAGAACGTACAATTTACCGTGCTCTTAATAATCATTGGGCAACTATTTTCTGGGCGGTAGCTATCTCACTTTCCAGCTTCACTAGACCACACGTATCAATCTTAGGTGAGTTTCACGGCCCCCGTTTACTACTTTTACTTTTTTAGGGGACAAACATGCTACAATTCTAGTACAAATTACAATTGTTTAATAATTCTATCGTGACTGCCATGTGGAACATGAGACATTTGGTTCATGAGCTCATTAGTCCTCGTACTACGTTTTACTATAACCATTAGCTATCAAAAGGTATGGAACACTTTACTAGATCTATTGGGTTGACATCCCCACTCTTGGTTAGTCGCTCTAACCGGTTACATACAAAAGAGTGATAGTATTATACTATACATACGTTGTCTTTAGTGTACAATGCGCGAGGCACAACAATCAAGAGGTTTGGTTATGGGACTCATGGTTTGCACAGTGATCATTTGCTTAGCTAGCTTATGATTGGTCATACACGAATTACACAAGAACTTTACTTAGTACATTCAAACCTGTGAACTCACCGAAATTATTGTTGACAAATCTTTTATGCATGTTTTTCAGGTAATTGATCATGAGACGCGAGGACTTGGGAGAGGAGTTGAGCATGCACCAAGTGGTACCATTTTGGATCGGGTCTTGTCAGTTCCATGTTATTTCCATATTTGAGTCATGAGTGCTAGACAATTTACTACTTTCTCAGACAATGTTATGCTCATTAAAATAATTTATGACATCATCCATCCTTAGATGGTATCTATTTAAATAAAATTTATGTGTTGCTTGAACCTTGTGCTTGAAAACCTTTCGAGGTTGCATTCCCGTGTTTCCGCCTTGGTGGGGTGTGACATGCCACCACCACCTGCCATAAGTGTTATGTCCCTGTGGTCAACCACAGGTCAAACTGGTCAACTGTTACGGGTTTGGTCAAGTAAAATATAAAAGAAACTTGAAGAAAGGAAATTGTGATACCTGCATCCTAACATATTAACGATGCTGAATTAGGTCTGTAAATGAACCGAACGTTCATGAGCTGTTCGTGAACTTGTTTGGCGGGAAGTAGGGCTGTTCATTTTTATCCGAAACCCGACCCGAATTTGAAGCCACCGAACCCGAATTAGACACTACCCGAAAAATCCGAACCCGAATAACGCAAACCCGAACAACCTGAACCTTAAATGGATTGGTTATCGGGTCACTTTTTCCCAACAAAAAACCCGAACAATCCGACCCGAAAAACCCAAAATCCGAAACCTGAATAAAAACCCGAACATCTAATGTCTATTTTCCTAGATGCGTTTAAGTTTAGATTCTTTGACATATTAAACATCAAGTTTTAGGACTTGTAAACACTATCATATTATGTTGTCAAATAATGTTTGAATTTTGATAATATTTTTTCTAAGTAACACGATGAATTTTGATGATATTTTTGCAAGAAAAAAAAACATTTTTCTTATTATCTAAACCCGAAAACCGAACAACCCGACCCGAACTAACCTGTACCCGAATAACCCTAACATGACCAACCCTAACTTTAAATGGTTCGGTTATCAGTTCACCTTTTCTCGGCAAAAAACCCGAACAACCCGACCCGAAAAAGCCGAAACACGGAAAAACAACCTGAAGAATACCCCTAGCGGGAAGTCCGTTTATGTTCATTTATTATTAAAACAGACGAGACTCTTGAATGGTCTAAGACGAGACAAGAGCCAAAACGATAACGTCTGAAGTCTTAGCTGAGTTGCACGAAGTCTTAAGCCAAGTCTAGCGTCTGAAGCTAAGGCTTGCGTTTTAGCCGAGACTCTTGAACCGTCTAAGCTGAGACCAGAGCCAAACGGTAGCGTCTTAGCTAAGACGCTAAGACTAACGTAGACGTTCCAGAGTTTCATAAAGACTATTCAAGCTTGGCGTCTAGGATAAAGACTAAACAAAACTCAAGCGTCTAGTAACTTTTTTCACTCACATGTCATCATTTAATTGGTTGGTTTGGGAGACCGGTACAAGCTAAAGAGTCTTTATTTAAGACTCTTGGTGCACGTGTCAGATACTGAATAATATTGGATAGTGTGAAAGCTCTAAACTTAAAACTCTTCATATGTATATTTTGATAATGTTGGATTAGTCAATGTTGATATTGGTGATTTTCTCATTTGAAAGGTTACCGTTTAATTTTGAAAAATCAAATACTTTTAGAAAAGTGACCACTCATTACAGTGTTTATAACAAATCTTTTAAATAATAATGTAAATATTGTGTATAACAAGGTGTTGTACCCAACTAGCAAGTGCAGAAGTTGCATTGTATTTGAAGATTTCATGCAAGCATTTATAGACATGCACATCATGTATTTAGTTACGTTTTGCTATGCGATTTGGTTAGGGCAGACGGGGTGGTCCGTGATGGCCACCCCGTGATGTCTGTTGAAGAAACAATAAGTATCACGGTGATTATCACTAATCACCATGTGGTTTATACTTACGTTACGTCAAGAGTAATCCTTTACCCAAACCTTTGGTTTAACCCGTATGAGAAATAAAGTGAGAACATGTGTCCGCTAAGTAAGTAGAGACACAAGATATAAGTGGTTCGGTCGGAGTATGACCTACGTCCACTGTAACTGGCCGGAGTATTATTAATGACTAAGTACAAAGAGTTACAAGAAATTAATGCTAAGTTACAATGAAGAATTTCGGGATCCTTTTGCAAGGAGGTAACTTCTCTTATTTATAGGGGAATTCGTGGGCTTGGTAGAGAAGCCCACGAGAAGTTGTCCCTACTTGGGCCTGGCCAAAGCCCAAGCCCAAGCTCCCCATGAAAATGGCGGGAAAAGGCAGATCACTGTGGATGACGTCAGGCTATAGCATGGTCGTTGCTCGAGGCGGACACGTGGCAGCCTCTGATTGGCGGACGACGGCCTTACCTTGGCTACAGTCGTTGACCATGCCTCTGCCATCTGATTTGACGTCTGACCATAGTAGGGGATGTCTGCTGGTCACTGTTGACGACGTCATGGTGGAAGCGTGGGCACAGTCATGTCGCCGTCCCTGTCAGTGGTAGTTGGGCCACCCTTGCTACGTGTCGCCCTCTCATTGGCGCGTACTCTGTCAGAGATCCTGCTGAATCTTCCTTTTGTTATCTTCTGTACCTCGTACCAAAAGTGATCAGGGAAGATACCGCGCGTGGGCTTACGCGCTTATCAGCTGTTATGTGTTCTTTATCACTTGGCCACCTTGCGCGCTGTATTGCTTTTTGCCTCGCTAGCGCTGCGGGGGAAGCCTGGCGCCAGAGCATGGCGCCAGAATTCCTGTTTATGGGGATAGGGGCGCCTCCTCTGCCTGGATTAGGCTCCCTATCCCTTCAAGTCCCCCTAGTCTAGGGCTTCTCCTGCTCTTTGACGAAGAGGAGGTGGAGCGCTAGACTCAAAATGTCGAGTCGCGGATGACAGCTCATCTGCTTCTGGTTGCTCTGGGAATTTGTTGGAGTGGACGTGTTCCGCCATGACCTGTTATGGAGTTATGCGGGGAACGTCTTTTTTGCTTTTACGTCAAATTTTCGCTGGGGAAGAGTGTTCCGCCTTGACCTGTGAGGGGGTTGGGCGGGAACGTCTTTTTTTGCTTTTACGTCAAATTTGCGCCATTGAATTGAATGCTCATGGGTGATTAATGCGGGTCTGAAGTTGCAATAAATTTGGAATTATTAGCATTCAATTTGTCTCTCATAAATTGGAGTTAATGCGCCTGGAATTCGAATGATTAGTTTCTTCTGATGGAAGTTTAAGGGTTGCTGACGTGCCAGGTTATCGTCTGTTGTGCTGACTGGTGTGTGTCACATCATCAGGGTGCAGTTACCAACATTTCGTCTGGTGTCAGGCGTGTGTGCCGTCACGCGCTCCACTTGGTGTCTTAGTGGTTGTGATTGTGCCACGTGTCGTAGAGCACGTGTATTGTGTCAGGCGCGTGAGTGTCCACGCGCTTGCAACTTTTAAAATTGTGACATCTGCTGACACGTGTCGATCATCCGACGGAGTGACAGTCTGGACCCATTTCCAGTGTTGATCTGAGCCTTTTGATGGCGCTTGTGACACGTGGCGTCATCTTGGCTCTCCATTTTGAAAAAGTGTGACGGTTTGCTTATCCCTTGTGGGTCCCACCGTCATAAATGCAGTGGGTATATAAGCCTCGTGGAGACACCATGAACGGTTACGCTTCTCTTTTTCTTTCATAACCCTTTCTTCTTCCTCTCTATTTTCCGGCGAAAATCAATTGGAGTTTCCGTTTAATCTTCAAAGATTTCTGTGATCTTGAAGATTCATTGTTGAAACTTCATATTTGATCATCTTCATGTCCTAGTTCTTGTCATTTTACCATCCTTCTTCAGATTTATTTCGAAGTTTTTTCTTAAACTTCAATCTTTTCTTCGAAGATTCCGGTGGATCTTCAAGTTTTCCGACCAGATTTCCAGTTTCCGATATCTCTTTTTCTTTTATTTCATACAAAATGTCTGACTTGTCTGTAAGTCAGTCACCTTCTCGGGGAGGCTCTTGGTAAAGAGCCGGTGGTGGAGGATGTGGAAGAGGAGGTTAGTGTTGAACAGGGGAAGACTAAGGAAAGGAAACTGATGACCAACACGTATTGTGTTTGGAGTCAGGAGTCTTTTGAACAGTTTTGCAAGATATACGACATCTTGCCGGAGTGGGAGCCAACTCTGCCGTCTCCGACGGACACTGTTCTCTCCGCGGAGAGCGGGCAGCTTGCCCTATATGAAGCCCACTTCACAAAGTGTGGGTTTCGCCTGCCGTGCACCCCGCTTCCAAATAGACGCGCTGGTTGCATACGGCGTTGGGCCCACACAACTAACCGCTTTTGGCATGCTGTGGTTAGTACATTTTGAGGCATCTTGCCGCGCCCTGGACGTTGAACCCACTGTTGAGCGGTTCAACGTCTTCTATTTCTTGGCGCGGGATGAGATGTGGTTCTCCTTCAAGCCTCGCCCCAAGGTGCCGCCGATGGCCACCAACAACCCCAAGTCACTTCATTGGGCGAAGGAGAAGTTTTTCTTTGTTAAGAGGGGTGTCATCCCCGTGAGGCTGCCGTGGAAGGTGATTGCTGATGGGCAGCGGGTGGCGGATATGGCTGTGCAAAAGGACTATAAGGTGCAGCCCTGGTTCGTCACCCTTACCTCCAACGCTACCAAGTTGGAGTTTAAGAATTTGACAGAGGGTATTTTCTTCCTTCTGGGGATGAGCCGCCTCGGCATTCGCGCGGGCAAGGAGCCTTATATTGCTCAAGAGGGTAAGTTGTTTCTTTGCCGTCGCTTGTTTTTTTTTGTATGATATTTTACTAACTGTTTGCTATTGCAGGTGTGAGCAAATTTCAATTCTATGCTGCCCGCGAGGAGAAGGGCATCAAGTGGAGGCCGGTGGCGGAGGGTCAAGTTTCCTGTTTAGAGGAGTTCGTTGATCGCTTCTACTATCCAGACCTCACTAGCGCGCCGCAGCCTTACTATACCACTGGTGAGTCTTGTGATCCTTTGCTCACTAGTCTTTTTGGCGACGACTCTACTGACTCTTCAGCAAAGATTGTTCAGCCTGTCAAGGCATCTGCGGGGCGTGGACGTTGGAAACACGCTCCGCGGAAACATAAATATCCAATAAGGCTTGTTTCTAACTCTGACTCGGAGTCTTCCGCTTTAGTAGGAGACGTTGTCAAGGGGCGCCGGCGAAGACGAGACGGGCCTCCTTCTGAGGATGAGGACACTACAACAAAAATAGGTTTTTAGTACGCACAAAAGTGTCCTAAATATTATTTTATATGACCTTTTATTTAATAGGACCAACGGTAAAAAGCGTTTCATGTAAAGGGGTTGTAATAAGTCCGGAACCTTAAAAGCGTCCTAATATCTCAAATAAGATTATGAAACCAATTTTTATAGTCGCATGATATGTCTCAAAAAACTCTTAATAAAAACATATTAGGACACTTTTACAATGTTCTAACACATACAAGCGTCCTTAAAAACTAATTTATAGGACCCTTATCATGTAACATTATAGGTACTTTAGTACCAAGAAAAAGGTCCTAATATTCCAAATAAGATTATGAAACCAAATTTATGGTCACATAATATGTCTATGAACAACCCATATAACGTCCTATGAAAAGCATATTCGGAGACTTTTACAATGTTCTAACAAGTTTAACAGGACAAAATTTTAAAGTCTTAACAAGTCATATGATACAACGCTTTTTTTTAAAACATTGACACACAATTTTACGATATGGTGATATAACATCAACTAATGAAATAAATAAAACTTTATTATATTTCAAATAAGCATATTCATAACAAAAACACTAAATATAAATAAGTTATAGCATTATACAACATAAAGCCTTGTAACATTTAACAAAGAAATTAAAAGCAATGAAAGAAACAAGCAGCATAGAATCCTGAGTCATCATGCGTCCTCAATCCTCACGGACTACCTACAAATAAACAATCCATGTACAAGCATTAAGTTCCAAATTATTAAAATTATTCCTATCACAAGTTTAACAAATACATACCGAGATGAAAGGACAAGGCCATGTAATGGATGCACCAATACAATCTTGAATTGTGAAAAATAACCCGTGTGGTCTCACCAACTTTTCATCTATTTTTATTGGTACTTGAACGTTTACCTCACACTTTTTGTTAAAGAAAATTCTTATCAGATCAAGTTACCAACACCTTTTGTTAAACAAAATTTTATCTGCAATTCAGATATATTTGCAACTATTCTACCAATTTTAAACATCAAATGCCAATTTGCTATTTTCTAAGTTGTAAATGAACCACTCTTAACATATTTGCAATTAAGAGATAAGTCCCACATGGTTTTTTCTTTATTCGTGGGCTTTACATCAGTTCACCTTCTAAAACATCAGTTTATTAAACTAATGCAATAATCTTCAAAGCAAACATATAAATGCAGCTTCAAAACGAATCTTCAAACTGGAAAAAAAAAACACAAACTACCTTATAAATGAAACTTCAAAGCAAAGTTATAAATAAATCTTCAATACAAACTTATAGTTCTAGAGTTACAAAATAAAAAAAAAAAATGAAGCTTAAAAACTGAAAAAAAGACACAATCACATCTCGACCGTCGCACATTATATATCTTAAGCACTGAAACTTCGTTAAACGGATGATGAAAATGATAACGATACAAGAATGCAGCCAAAAAATGTGTCAAAATTGCCGTAAAATGGTCAATAATGCAGCCGAAAACGCAACCGAAAAAGGTGTCAAAACCGTCATCAAATGGGTCAATAATGCAACAAAACAGTTCAGCTAAAAAGTGTGTCAAAACTGCCATCAAATGGGTCAAGAATGCATCCAAAAAATGTGTCAAAATTGCCATCAAATGGGTCGAGAATGCAACAAAAAATGTGTAAAACCTGCTATCAAATGGGTCAAGAATGCAGTAAAAAATCCGGCAAAAAATGTGTCAAAACTGCCGTTAAATGGTTCAAGAATGCAGCCGAAAATGCAACCAAAAGATGTGTCAAAACTGCCATCAATGGGTCGAGAACACTGCAAAAAAATTCAGCTAAAAATGTGTCAAAACTGCATCAAATGGGTCAAGAGTGTAGTAAAAACGCAACAAAAAATGTGTCAAAACTGCCGTAAAATTGGTCATGAATGCAGTCGAAAATGCAACCAAAAGATGTGTCAAAACTGTCATCAAATGGGTCGAGAATGCAGCCAAAAAACGTGTCAAAACTGCCATCAAATGGGTCAAGAATGCAGCCAAAAAATGTGTCAGAATTGCCATCAAATGGGTCAAGAATGCAGCAAAAAATGTGTAAAAAGTACCATCAAATTGGTCAAGAATGCAGTAATAAAAGCAGCAAAAAATGTGTTTAATATGGGTTGATGACAACATCTACCTGTTAATTGGGTTGAATTAGTAAACCAACTTAAAATTTAGAGTTTCACGTCGTAAGTCTTAACAAAAAAAATGATTTACTTTTCACACAACATCCTGACCATGCTTTTGTCGGTTCATGAGGTCTTTTTTTATTATTATTACTCAGATTGCCAATGTATTCATTTACAACACTCACAACCAATCGACTATAACAACCTACGGTTCAACCAATAACCATTTTCAAATTTTTATTCAATGTAGGTTGATTTGGCAAATAGGTAGCATATCAAAAATATAAAAATTATATCTAAATGGTAGTTTAGGCATGAATCTTGAAACAATTCAATCAAATTAAGTTTAACCACTAACAGTCTAATTTTGCAATTGAATCCTATATCTACCAGTTTCAATTTTTTTTTACTAGTAAATATTACAATGATTAATATGCGTATACAATATCAAGCAAACGACGCAACAGTATGAACGACATACCAGTACGGGATAATGATATGACACGAAGGCGCAAACCCTAATAGAAATCCTGAAAGATAGTTATGAGAATCGGCAGAAACGGGAATAAAGATGAAACTGAAGGGAAATGGGAAGAATAGTGTATTGCGAATGAGTTAGGGAAGAAAAATGATGGTTATAGAAGTTGAATAAGGGCAAGGGGGAAAGGAGGAGTCGATGGAGTTGATCACTAAGTCTGTAACCAAGGAATGTTAATAGATTTAGCTTTAGGGTTAGCAATTATTTAGGGTGGGAATATGAATTTTAGAGGTGGAAAAACGATGGTGGGAGCGGGGATATGAATACTTAAAAAATTAAAAAATAGTTTCTATAAATTATTTACATAAATTGATTACGGAAGTATTAACACCACTATGATTAAGCGTTCTATAGATATTAAAGTTATAAGACCCAAGTGTTAAGTGTCCTATTAAGTAATGTTATAATAAAACTATAGCGAATAAGCGTTCTATAAAACTGATGTTTTATGACTCAAATATCATGTGTCCTATTACGGTGTATTATAATAACATCGCAATGACTAAGCGTCCTATAAAGGTTAAAGTTATAAGATCCATGTGTCAAGTGTTCTGTTAAGTTATTTTCTAATATGACTTTGACTAGAAAAGGTCCTGTAACATCTAACATTTATGACTTAACTACAAAGCGCCGTATTATGTTATGTTATAATGGGACCCCAGGTGATCAAGTGTCCTATTACATTACCATAAAATGGGACACCAACAACTAAATGTCTTATAAATTACTTTATTAAGATCTACATTTTAAGTGTATTATTAAGTTATATGATAATAGGACCCTAAATAATCATTCATCATATTAAATAGCTTTTTAGGACACCGGTTTATTAGCATATAATATAAAAGGACCCCAAAAGTTCATTCGTCCTATTAAATAGTTTTTAGGACCCCATTTTACAAGCGTCCCTCACAAAAGGTCCTTAAAAGCCATTTTTTGTTGTAGTGGGATGAAGGTGAGGTCCCTCAAAGTTAGAGAGGAAGAAGAGGAAGCGCTCAGCCAGCGCTACTGCCAGCAGCGCTGTTACGTCGAAGTAGGCGTCCCCTGTGCCCACTGGCGGTGAGGGGGTGAGGGTGTCACCCAAATTCCCGAAACAGTTGTTGCCCCAAGGCTACGCTTGGGGATGTTGGTAAGAAGCAGTCCACTTCTTCTGGTGGTGGAGATCAAGGAGGGGTTGCGCCTGTGTTCTCTATGGGCATTGGCGCTGCCCTAACTCGTCAGCCTCTGTTCCAGAAGCTGATCAAGAAGAAGGCGCCTGGTAAGTTTTGTTTCATCATTTTCCAAGTCTTTTTCCTCCGTTCCTCTTTCAATATGTTTGTCTTTTTGTTGCAGTTGCGCCCAAGATCATCCCTACTCCTCCTCCTACGTCTCCGTCTGCGAAGGCGGCTAGGATGGAAGAGGAAAGGTTGTGGAAGGAACAAGAGGAGGCACAAAGGCAGGAGGCGGCCATTGAAGCCCTTCGAAGGGCTGAGGCGGAGAAGGTTGCTGCTAGCCAATGAAGCTAGGAAAAAGGCTGAGGCGGAGCGTCTACGCCTCCAAGAGAAACAATTCTTGGAGGAAAAGGCCTGCCAATTGAAGGAGAGGGAGGCTAAAGAGCGCTCCGAAGTTGAGGCTCAGGAGACGGCCCATGAAGTTGATGGGTTTGAAAGGGCACTCCTGGAGGCAGGTAGTGGAGGTGCTGGGCAGGGCTCGCGTCAAACTCAGCGCGAGTCTTCTGGGGTTGGCCGCAGGGAACCATCTGGAACTTATGATGGTTCCTGCTGGACCGGCGGTGACGCCATCTGGCTCCCTCACTGGGCAATCAGGGAGAATACCTTATTTTCCAACTCCCTGGCTGCCGAGGAGTTTGTAAGTGAGGTGGTGCCTCCCTATGAGCGCACTCATCAGGACATGTTGGGTCGTCCTGACCTGATTCTGCCATATGTGTAAATCAGGCGACTCAACTGTCCATAATGGACTCGCTCCGCTGTCGTGATGCGGCGGTGCAGCGAGACATTGAGCACCTTGAATCTGAGAAGGCGAGCCTCGCTGAGAGGGAGGCTGCCTTCAAGGCTGAGATCTCTAAGTACCGTCGCCGCGCCCATGAGGTTGAAGCTAAAGTCATTAACTTGTAGGGGATGCGGCGGCGGAGAGGCGGCGGTGGTCGGAGTCTTGCCAGCGCACCAACGCAGAAACTATGCGCCTGAAGAAGACTATGGCCGAGGCGCAGGAGGAGAGGCGGGCGACGACCCGGAAGTTGGAGGAGAAGTGCAAGGCCCTCTCCGAAAGAACTGCGAAGTATGTGGAGAAGCGCAAGGAGCTTGAGTCTAAAGATGTTGAACTCATTAAAGCTACTGAGCGCGTCTCCTTTCTGGACCAGGAGAGGATCCAGATCCTTCATGCAAAGGAGGATTTAGAGCAAGACCTTGACTCTTCGGAGCAAGCCCGTGTCGCTGCCGCCAAGGAGTCTGAGGCGGCAAAGCAGTTGTTGGAGGAGGCGGTCTCCGCCCAGACTCAGATGCAGGATTCCATCCGCTGGTTGATGACTGATGGAATTACTGGGGTAAACCTCTTTACTTTCCTTGTTGTTTGCCTTACTTTTTTTTTTTATTGTTGATATTGCTAACTGTTTGTTTTCCTCCAGATCTTTAAGCGGTTTTGGCAGGAGCCCAAGCTGGGCGACCAAGTTGCTGCTATAGCCGCCACCGCCGCCTAAGCTTATGGGTACGGTGAGGGTTATGAAGATGGTTTCCTGGCTGCTCAGAATAATGGGCGCCTGGAAGACGCGAAGCATTACGGAAGCCCTTGAAGGATGAGTATGAAGCGGAATTAGTCAAATTTGAGAAGGTTGACTTCCCCATCCTTCAAGTGATTGCTGACTGCAATCGCAATGCGGACCCTCCTGCTGCCCTCAAGTACTTCATAGAAAGATCTGATGAGCTGGCGCGGGAAATAGAGCGAAAGCGTCAAGAGGAGGCTCGTCAGAAGGCCTCTGGAGAGGGCACTTCCGCAATGAATGATGAATAGGCGCCTATTTTTGTATTTATTTGTAATGACTTGTAAATATTAAAGGGTTTTTAATTCCCTTATATTAATAAAATTTTGTGGTTTGTTATATCATGTGTCTTTCTCACCTAACTTCTGTTTGCTTATTTAACCAAGTCGTCACCCGGTGTGTAAGTAGAAGTTAGGGTGCGTCGTCTGGCTAGACAGTCCGACGTCTAAGTGTTGATACTTTGCCTTGAAGACTGTAGCGGGGCGCGACTTATGCCATAGGGTCTGAGTTAGGCGCACGAGAGCCTTTCCTAGAAGACCAATGACTGCGCTTTCGTGTAGTATGTGTTCCTCTTATCCGACTTGTGTTTAACGAGTCCTAGAAGACAAGGGTTTTCCATGTACACGTGTTTATGCCCGTCAGTTAGGTCCGGCAAGTAAACCTGTCTTGAAGACCATAGTGTGCTGTGTTTTTGTGCAAGTTGTGCAAGTCCGACGCACTCAAGGCGCGTCTTGAAGACTTGCGTTGCTTTAACAGCCAGCAGTGTTGGTCCGACATGAGTTTTGCCTAAGTCTTGAACCCCTGGCGCGGAAAAAACAAGTAGAAATACAGATATAGGAAACCATTTTCATTGATAGGGACGGCATGTGTACCCGTGTTACAAGTGTTTTACAAATAGCAGCGTCGCAGTTGCGCGCCATTCAAGATCGTGGGATAGGTGCACCATCTAGTCTTTCTAGCGCGTAAGCGCCTTTGCCGAGCACTTCTTGTATTTTGTATGAGCCTTCCCCAAGTAGGAGCCAGTTTCCCAGCTTTTTCGGCGTTGGAAGCCTCGTTGTTGCGGAAAACGTAGTCCCCGATCTTGAACGCGGATTCTTTGACGCGCTTGTTGTAATAGCGCTCTAGTTGTGTCTTGTATTTGGCTTCTTTGATGGCAGCAAGATCGCGGCGTTCTTCTAGTAGGTCAAGGTTCAAGCGGAGTTCTTTATCAGTGTCCCTTGTTTCGGCCATTAACACTCTTGCGGAAGGGCAACCTATTTCCGTGGGGATGACTGCCTCGTACCATATGTCCAGACTGAATGGTGTCTCACCATTGCTAGTTTTTGTGAGGGTGCGGTAGGCCCATAAGACATGAGGGATTTCGTCTACCCACCCGTTTCTCTTGGTTCCGAGCCGTGCTTTGATGCCTTCTACTATTATGCGGTTGGCCCTTTCCACTTGGCCGTTGCCTTGTGGGTGTGCGATTGATGTAAATATTTGGTGAACACCCATTTGAGCCAACCATTCTTGTAGGGATTGGTCCTCAAATTGTGTGCCATTGTTGCTTACCAGTTGCATTGGCAGGCCGAATCTACAGATAATGAACTCCCAAATGAATTTCTTGACATGCGCGCCGTCAATCTTGGCCAGAGGTTTTGCCTCGACCCACTTGAGCCAACCATTCTTGTAGGGATTGGTCCTCAAATTGTGTGCCATTGTTGCTTACCAGTTGCATTTGGCAGGCCGAATCTACAGATAATGAACTCCCAAATGAATTTCTTGACATGCGCGCCGTCAATCTTGGCCAGAGGTTTTGCCTCGACCCACTTAGTGAAGTAGTCAATGGCGGCGATCAAGTATTTTACGTTGCCTGGGGCTGTCGGGAATGGCCTACCAGATCAATGGCCCACTTCTGAAATGGCCAAGCCGCCGTGACAGGCACCAGGTTGTTTTTGGGGCGCAAGATGTTCGGGGCATGGCGCTGACAACTGTCGCATTTGCGCAATTCGTTGACCGCGTCTATGTGCATGCCCGGCCAATAATACCCTGCGTTCATCAACTTCGCTACTACCATCCTTGGGCCTGCGTGCAACCCGCATGTTCCCTCGCGTATATCTCTGATGAGGAAGGAGCGTCTGCGGATCTACGCAGCGCAGCAGTGGCCCTAGGTAGGAACGGCGATACAAGTACCGTCTACGAGTTATAGTGTAAAGCCTTGTGTTTGATCTTCCGGGCCTCTGACTTGTCGTCAGGCAGGGTGCCGGAGGATAGGAAGGCCTTGATTGGGGTCATCCAGGACGCGTTGGCCTGTTTGGATGACATTGACTTGTCGCGGTGGAACAGATGGTTTATCTAGGACCTCAATTCGGACTTCCTTGGCCATGTCTTCGAAGACCGTGGATGCCATTTTGCTCAGCGCGTCAGCTGGCTTGTTCTCGCTACGTGGATGTGTTCGACCGTGCATGAGTCGAATTGGCGCATGAGTTGATTGGCTTGTTCCAGGTACAAGGCCATGGTTTCGTCTTTTGCATCGTAGGATCCGTTGATCTGACGCGCGACAAGTAGCGAGTCCACGTGTGCCTGGCCCCCATTTTTTTCCGCAATGCGGAGGCCTGCCAGCAACGCTTCGTATTCCGCCTCATTGTTTGTGCTTTTGAAGTCGAGGCGGATGGCGTATGTGAACTCGAGTTTATATGGGCTGATGAGCGCAACCCTGCCCAGCGCCGTCGTCGTTGGAAGCCCCGTCTGTGTAGAGGGACCACTTTTGCGACGGGTCCTTGTGCCGGCGTGGGTGATTCTTCCGCTTGACATTCTTTGACTTTATCCGCAGGTATCTCTGTGGCGAAGTCCGGAGGACTTGGCCTTTAATTGCGGGACGGGGTTTGTAGTTGATCGTATGTTCCCCCAGCTCGATGGCCCACTTCTCCAGGCGGCCTGATAGCTCGGGTTTGGCGAGTATGTCATTTATCCAGTAGTCTGTGAGGACGTTTATAGGATGGCCTTGGAAGTACCTGCGCAGTCTTCGAGATGCATGGACAAGAGCGAGGACCAGCTTTTCCATGATTGTGTACCTTGTTTCGCATCTAACAGCGTGCGGCTGTTGTAGTAAATTGGTGTTTGCACGCCCTTGCGATCGACCATTAAGACCGCGCCTATCGCTCGCTCAGTGACGGACAAGTAAAGCGTGAGCGGTTCTTTGGGAAGAGGCGCTGTTAGTGTCGGAAGGTTCATTAAGCATTGTTTCATTGCTTGGAACGCTGATTCCGCCTCTAGGGTCCAGCGGAAGTTGCTCTTCTTCAAACAGTTCTTCAAAGTGTCCACGAACGGGAACGACTTTGAAGCGTAGTTGGACAAAAATCGGTTGAGGGCGACAAGGTGGCCCATCAGCGTTTGTAACTCTTTGACGGAAGCGGGTGACGGCATTCTTTCGATGGCTTGTACTTTTTCTGGTTGGCGCGGAAACCATCCCGCGTTACTATGACGCCCATGAACTTGCCCTCTTCCATCCCGAATGAACATTTGCTCGGGTCAACTTCATGCGCACTTTTCGTAGCTGATTGAACGTTTGCTGAATATCCCGGAGCATGTCACCCTCTTCCTTACTTTTGATTACAAGGTCATCGACGTACACTTCAAGTCTACGCCGATTTCGTTGATAAAGGTTGTGTCCATTAGGCGCTGGTACGTGGCGCCCGCATTTTTCAAACCGAAGGGCATCTTGTGTAGCAGAGGATGCCCGCGTCGGTGCGGAACGCTGTCTTGTCTTCGTCTTCTTAGCCATCTGAATCTGGTGGTACCCTTTATACGCGTCCAAGAAACACTTGAACCGATAAGGGGCGAGAGAATCCACCTTTAGATCTATTTCTGGCAAAGGATAACAATCCTTTGGACACGCCTTGTTGATATCCTTGTAATCGACACACATGCGCACCCCTCCATTAGCTTTTGCGACCATGGCGGGGTTGGCCACCCAAGTTTTGGTATCTGATGGGGCGGAGAATGCCCGTGTTAGCAGCTCGGTGACTTGTTCGTTCATGGCCTTTTGTTTTTCTCCGGGCCCATACTGCGCTTCTTTTGCACTATTGGCTCTATGAGCGGTAGACGTTAAGCCTGTGCTCCGCTACTTCGCGGGGGACACCGACCATGTCTGCCGGCTTGCCAAGCGAAGACGTCCATGTTGCTGTTTTAGGAGCTGCTTCAGATGATTGCGTATGGTCTCGGAGATTTCATGGCCAATGACCACCGTTTGCTCCGGAAATTTAGGGTTGAGTACCCATTTTTTCCGGCTCAGTGCGGGCGCTTGTCTTGACCATTTTTGGAGGTTTGGCGGTTTCCGTGACATGGCAGTCTTTATTACCTCTAATGAAAGCGATGCCTGTCTTGGTTGGGAAGCCGACCATCGCGTCCGCCGTGGAAGCATTGGCGTTAAAGCGCGCGATGCTTTCCCGTCCCAAGAGTATATCATGATTGGAGGTGGCTGGCAAGACCATGAAGTCGCATACCTCTGTGCGCTCAGGGGTGCCGTCAGACCACGTGACTGGCATGGAGAGCATGCCCCGCGGCATGATGGTCTCATGAATGAAACCAGAGATGGGTTCATTGACTGGTACGAGCTTTGCTTTGTCTTCTTCATCCAATTGTTGAAAACATTGCTCGTACATGATGTCAGTGCTGCTGCCGCCAATCCAGGAACATGTACCGCGGTGCGGTAATGTCCGAAGACTGCGGTTATGACAAGTGGGGCAGTAGAGGAAGCGCCGCCCTGACCTTTGGCATGAGGACGTCGGCCTCTTCCATGAATCGTCAAGTGGTTGTGCGCGGATGCGCTTTCCGTGTTGTGTGTTTTTGCCACGCCTTGTCATAGTGCATGGTGACGAGGAATCAGCGTGGCGGCATGAGTGTTGAGGTCCCGGATTTTCTTCCGTGACCCCTCCGCTTGGTTCTCCTCGCCCGCTGGCCCTTGCCAGTGCGGTGAACATTCTTTACTAAGTGACCGAGCTGACCAACTTCAGCGCGGCCTCAATCTCCATCTTCAAACTGTAACAGTTGTCTGTGAGATGACCGAAGTCATTGTGATACTCACAGAACTTGCTTCTGTCCACGTTCCTTCGTTTCCCAAGGGGATTGGGCTCTTTCAGCGTGACCTGCTCGGATCTTCAGAACTTGAGATGGTGTCTTTGTTAGCGGGGTCCAGTCGTGGTTTTTCTTGGAGTGTCCACGCTGGTCCCGCGATTGTTTTGGGCTGATGATTTGGCGGGCATCGCCCGCTGGGGAGTACTTTCCCTCGTCGGTGGTGCCTGAAATGCAGCTCCAAACAGATTTATTTTTGTGTTTATTACTATTATTATTATGGTGTTGCGGTTGGAAGCCATGCATCTGGTTGAAGGATTTCTCGGAGGAGGCGTATATTTTGGCGGAGTGGACGAGTTCGTCCCAGGACTCCGGAAATGCCATCTTTGCCCGTGAGGCACTTCATGAGTTCTGGGCTGCGCACATTGTGTATTAACGCTGCCCGCGTGAGTTCCTCCCCGCAGCCTATTTGCAAGGCTTCCTTGTTGAATCGGACAATGAAATCCTCTATTGTCTCATGATCATGCCGGCAGGCATAACAAATATGCGCCTTATCTTTTTTATGCTTGCTGAACTTATCGGTGAGGTCATCAAAGTCCTTAACGCTCCCCGCGGGGAGGTTATCAAACCAGACCCTAGCTGCGCCCGTCAAGGTTTGGGCGAATAAGTGGCACCAGACCTGGACGGGCCAGTCGACCGACATTCCCGCGCACTCAAAGTCATGCACATGATCATCAGGGTCACGCAGGCCATCGTATCTACCGATGCTGCTAGGAAGCTTAGCTTTCCTTGGGATTTTGGCCGTCGCTATGCGAGCGACAAACTTGGATTTTTTCGGCGAAAGCCTTTTGGTCTGAATGGCCTGACCAAGTCATCCTCCTCGTCGTTGTGCCGTGAACGATGACTGTGTTTCCTTCCTTTATGGCTGGAGCCACTACTGGATGACTCGTAGCCATCCGACTCGTCCCGTGACTTCGCGTAGCCCGAGCTCTG
Organism: Ambrosia x helenae; assembly: GCA_030844895.1. NCBI lineage: Eukaryota > Viridiplantae > Streptophyta > Magnoliopsida > Asterales > Asteraceae > Ambrosia > Ambrosia x helenae. The sequence continues at coordinate 50,616 of JAUTDX010000931.1, forward strand.
GCGTCTCCGCCGAGCTCCCCGCTACGACCATCAACTTGGACGGCTGAGTCTTTGTTTCTGTACCCCTTTTTCGGTGGGGTATCATAAGTGAGGGCCTTGCCCTTCTTTTTGGCTTGCTGCAAGAGCTTTCGTTGGTAAATCGAAGCGCTCTTGGTGTTCTAACGGAGGAGCCACTGGTCTGGGTCTTCCTCTGAGCTGGCACTGCTGTTGTCGTCGGAGTCCACATCACGGACCTCGATAGCTGGCTTCTCGAGTCGTGAGGTGGGTTGCTTGACGACAGTGCGTGGTGTGGTTTGGTTCTCCGGGGGTTGAGTGTCAGCCTCCCCGCCCGTTAACGACGGAAGTGTTAGGGTTGGGTTCAGCCATGGGTGGGTTTTAAAAAAATGAAGAGAAGAGCTGTTTCTAACCGTTGGATGGCGCCAAATGAAGAAACAATAAGTATCACGGTGATTATCACTAATCACCGTGTGGTTTATACTTACGTACGTCAAGAGTAATCCTTTACCCAAACCTCTTGTTTTAACCCGTATGAGAAATAAGAGTGAGAACGTGTGTGCGCTAAGTAAGTAGAGACACAAGATATAAGTGGTTCGGTCGGAGTATGACCTACGTCCACTGTAACTGGCCGGAGTATTATTAATGACTGAGTACAAAGAGCTACAAGAAATTAATGCTAAGTTACAATGAAGAATTTCAGGATCCTTTTGCAAGGAGGTGACTTCTCTTATTTATAGGGGAATTCGTGGGCTTGGTAGAGAAGCCCACGAGAAGTTGTCCCTACTTGGGCCTGGCCAAAGCCCAAGCCCAAGCTCCCCATGAAAATGGCGGGAAAAGGCAGATCACTGTGGATGACGTCAGGCTATAGCATGGTCGTTGCTCGAGGCGACACGTGGCAGCCTCTGATTGGCGGACGGCGGCCTTACCCTGACTACAGTCGTTGACCATGCCTCTGCCATCTGATTTGACGTCTGACCATAGCAGGGGATGTCTGCTGGTCACTGTTGACGACGGCATGGTGGAAGCGTGGGAACATCATGTCGCCGTCCCTGTCAGTGGTAGTTGGGCCACCCTTGCCACCTGTCGCCCTCTCATTGGCGCGTACTCTGTCAGAGATCCTGCTGAATCTTCCTTTTGTTATCTTCTGTACCTCGTACCAAAAGTGATCAGGGAAGATACTGCGCGTGGGCTTACGCGCTTATCAGCTGTTATGTGTTCTTTATCACTTGGCCACCTTGCGCGCTGTATTGCTTTTTGCCTCGCTAGCGCTGCGGAGAAAGCCTGGCGCCAGAATTCCTGTTTATGGGGATAGGGGCCTCCTCCGCCTGGATTAGGCTTCCTATCCCTTCAGCTGTGATACCGCGAAACAACGCCCCTCCTAGCCTATCACGGTCACGATGCAATGAAAACGTGATATACATCACGCCAAAAACAAATTGTGAAAGCATTTGACACTGTTGGTGGTGGTCCCATCTCAGAGAAAAAGCAGCCAACATCCAAAAACGTGGAGAAAAAACAAAGCTGGTGGTCTCATTTTTATTAAAAAAAAATAGTGATGGGTGTATTGAAATGAGGTGTCACAAGGTAATTGTGTTGATGGTTTTAGTGGTAATTGTGAATACCACCACATGAGTTAAGTGATAAAATGTGATAGAATGTGATAAAATGAAGTGGCACAAGATGATTGGGTGTGATAGTGTGATGGGTATGATGGGGTGATGACCACCCCATCCACCCTTACAAAGTTGCATTTTGCTATGTGATTTGGTTACAATTTCAGGACTTTAGGCAAGTATTTACCAATCATTTAATCGGGCATGGGTATATAGTTGCAATTTCTTTATGAAAATCTATTCATTACACTCCAATTTTCAGTAGCTTAAATAAGTATAATTTAAGGATTGATTTCATTCATTAGTTGTAGAATCGAAGGCTTAAACAGTTCTAAGAGAGGATTCCGGTCTCCAAAATTCAAAAAAGCTAGAAAAGAATGATAGTATGGGCAAATGTAGGGTGGTGAGTCTGCTAAAAGAAGGGTATGACCTACATATCCCCATAAAAAAAATTGTAGAAAGTTACGTTAAAAAAAGTAATCAACCAAGAAACTAGAAATCATAATAACTAATGCTTTAGAACATAAATTTAAAATAAATCTAGTATTAAAAGCATCTCACTTCAAGTGTTTTGCTAATTTTTTTTTTTGTCTGTGTACATTTTAATTTTAAATCTCAATTGCATACACTTCCAATAACTGATTTCCTTTCTTTTAATCATCAGTGCCATCCGCCCATTGACAAGATTTGTGAAGCTAGCTCCTTCAATGTCTGTTATGTAAAAAAATATGCTATATGACACATAAAACGCTAAAAGAACTAAAGTATTGGGCATTATTTTTTATGTATAGATGCATACCTTATTCATTCTTCCATGTTCACCCATGTCAAACCATATCTTGCAAAGCATAAGATTTGTCTTAAACCATAATTTAAACTTAACAATATAAAAAATAATAAAATATAGTTTAATAAGATTCATAAAAGATTAATTTAGCTCACTTCAGAAGCAAAATGATTACCTCATATTATTTTACACATTTTTCACTATAGTTTTGAGTCATGAGACTTAGGTGCGAGCTCTTAGTGGGACAAATGTCTAAATCAATCAAACATAGTTCATTTAGATTGTTTCACGAGCAGATTTGTTAATGGGTCAGACATTTGCTTCTGAATGGGTAAGTATTATACCGAGTCTGAATGGTTCATACCTGATACTGCTTCAGTACTTAATGTTGAGACCAGGGGCGGATTCAATGTGGCAAGACGGTGGGCATGTGCCCACCGTACGACTTTCCGGCGAGTGTTTTTTCCGGTACCGTTGCGACGTTAAGTGACTTCGATTGTACGGCTTTGGAGAGGATTTGATGATGGATGAGAGGGTTAGGATGAGGGAGGAGAATGTGGTGCTGGAGATGACCATCGGAAACGGAAGAGGAAAGATAAAAAAAGAAGAAAAAGATTGATTTAAAAATTAAAAAAACTTGAGTTGATATGACTTAAACAAACAATGACAATGCTATACATATGCAGCTTTTGTAATTTACTAAATTATTCAGATTGTAGTAAAAAGTAAATTTCTTTATGTTTATCACTTTACCTTTACTTAATTACTATTTAGATTGTTTGTTTTGAAATTGGTTTAAGTTTTAAAACAATATAGTACGTTAGGTATTAACTATAACAGGTTAAGTTGAATGCATAACTAATGTGTTCTATTGTAAAACTACTCATTCATTTATAAGTGTGTTTTTTTTTTCTAATGTTCTCAAATTTGTTGAGTCACTAAGTAAATAAGCTTGAACAATTTTACAATATCATTAAGTGGTTAATTATGAATTGGTTTTATCTTGACCCGTCTTTTTTTAATCCAACCAATATGTGCCCACCGTTTAAAAAAATTCTGGATCCGCCACTGGTTGAGACTTCAGATCTCTTACTGGTTCAATGCTTATCCATTTCCCTATAAGCATCTGTCAACACTTTGTACCTCTGTAAATGATTATAAATCTTCACAGTCTGTTTTTGTTTTTAAGTGTTCTGAATTCCCTGTTGTTATAACAAAAAAACATGTTCCACCAAGATGAAGCGAAAGTTAAGAGTTGACAGTGTTTTGCAAAATAAAGAAAAACATAGTTTTAGAAATAAACGGTCCCAACATCATTTCCATAGTAGTGTCCTGCTAAACCCACTCTCTAAACCCTTATGCATCAGTACCCGTGAAAAACATGCTTAAAAACATCAACAAAATGTTGGCGAGTCCACAGGTTTTAAAGAATCAACAAAGTTTCAAGTTTAAAAAACGTACGATCAAGTATTACTAAAAGAGAACCAAGTAGACTCGCGAAAATCTAACAAGTATGATGTATCCCAAGGCTCCTAATCAAGCCATAACTTTTCTTCCGAGGTGTGACCCCTAGTCCAAGAGGAACTTTTTGAAGATTATGTTCTTCCCATGAGACATTGTATACTGAAAGGAAAGGGGGCGTCAACCCAATAGATCTACTAACATAACTACGGCTCTAACCAAGAGCTAATGATTAAGAATGCGCGGAATGTGTCCTCCCAAAGGGACTGGTGTCGCGTAAACCAACTCACCCATTGTGCACCGACCTAAGGCCATAAAATGTTCTACAATTCTAGTCTAACTCATCATACAAGCATGTTAATCCCTCGATTGTAAAAACGTTCAAAAACATTTAAAAGAAAAGGGGCCGTGAAACTCACCTCAATGTAGCAATTTGAGAAATCTTCTAAACCAAATCACAATCCTTTACTTAACTACACCCTAAAATCCATAGGGCAATTTTAGCAATCACTCTAAGTCTAATCAAGTTAATCACCAAACTTCCATCGTATGTCGTCCAAGAGTACTTTAGGGTGATAAGACTACTCGTTGTACCCACATAAGCCAATAACTCCCTTCAACACTAGGATGTGGGCAATAGCACGTGGTGTCAACGAAGGAGGCACCAACCCCTTAACGGTAGTGAGATTGGTGAGGTTGTGAGGGTCCATTCCCAATCAACCAGTCACACTTTTTCTTTTTAGTTTAATTTATTTTTTAGTTAAATCAAAACAATCAATCAATCAATCATACCCAGTATATCCCACTAATAGTAGACTATTGGTAGGGTCAGGGGAGGGTGAGATGTAGGCACACCTTACCTCTACCCATAAAGGATAGAGAGGCTTTTAGTTAAATCAAAACGTGATAGTTAAATGGGTTGACAACTAAAACTTGTTTACATTACACTTACAGAACAGTTTTTAGCTAACCACAACGTATAGTGTAATCCGTTCTAAAAAAGATTGTGGTGTTTTATCAATAAAATTTGATAGAAGAAAATATACGGATTAATCAACCTATTCGTTCCCTAAACCTTTTTTTTTCAACAACAACAAGCAACAACAGTGTAGTTGTTGTTGTGGATGTAGGTTAGTGTAGACTGAACCACGTAAATCCCTCGTGTTGTTTGCTTTCTGTTTTAGTATTTGTATTTGTATTTGTGTTTGTGTGTGTGTTTATGTTTTGGAACTTCAGCCGCCATGTGACAACAGTCAACGATCCAGGTCAACATCCGTATGCATTTCATTCATTATTAACATTTCATGTGCATATTTAGATATTTTGCACACACTATACCCCCCCCCCCCAGACTAAGTGAAGCACCAATTACTGGAAAAACCCATTTGTTTATACATACAACACCTGGACAATATCCAGAAAGCAATTCATGAGGTTACCACACTCTAACACATGGTAATTCCTCACTAACACATGTATACAAATCACAATTGAAGCCAAACATTAAACAACATGTGTTCACAATTAATGGACATCAATACATGTTAATATCGTCATCGAGCACCCTTGCCATTTAGACGAAGTCAAGTTGCATTCCTACGCAATTGGTCGACTATAACCGGTACAAACTAGTTTTCCATTCAACACACATTAGATCCACATAAATTATTATCCTTACCCTCGGATCTATATCTATCGAACATGGGACAAAGACTAGCCAAAGCCTAGTTCCTATACACCCACATATACGGCATATATATATACACACACACGTGTACTTTAGTGTCATGACTAACTCCTACACAAAATGTGATCATAACTTACACCAAAGTGGACAAGAAGACAACCCTATGATAACCCTCCCATATAAGACAAGCCTCATTCTTTTTTAGATGATATTAAGTCATTGTTGTGTCACTATCTACAAATACTTCTACCCTTTGCTTCATCATTAGCCGATATCAATGAGGAAACACTAGAGACTTGTCACCATCACAAAGGTATGTCCAACATAAACAAACAAATGGCAAGTCAACCTCATTCCTTCTCATCCCTAGAACACTAGAACTTTCTCTTTGAACATATGACAACTCACGGCCACACATGAAACCAAGGAACAATCACTTTCACTCATGATTAGGACACCTCATTCCTTATACTAATCGGCCGAACCCCTATACCTTGTAACCATGATGTAATTGGCCAAACATCATCATGATGTGATAATCACATATACCCAAAAGATGCACAAGTCCCTATTATGAACTAAACCCCAAGCATGACCTTGTACCCAATTCTCTTTGATCCCATGTGTCCTCATTTCGGCCGAAGCACAAGAAGCACCCAAGACGTGTCCTTTTCACACAATCTTTGTTTTAATCTTTGTTTTTGCAATATTATCCTCCATTTTTTGTTCTCAACTTTTGTCCTATAATTCAAAAAGTAACTAATAATAATAGTAATAAGGAAAAATTACAGAATTCTTCCTTTAAGTTTACCTCGTTTTCAATGGATACCCTTTCGCGTTTTAGATGATGAGATTAATCCTTAACGATTTAAAATGTTATGTCACACCCTCAATTTCCACTGCGGGGTTTATATCGCGAGGCGCGTGACATACCAGGATCCCATAGCCATAAGTTATACGAACGACTCTAAATGCCCAAACCATTTAGTTTGTTATTGCAAAAACAATTTTTTTATAGATAACTAAACATTCAAATAGTTGCGGAAGCGAAATTAAAGAAAATAGTTAACCAAATTGTCTGCGCAAAACAACGCACCCAAAACCATAGTAACTATTTAAACATTCGAAAATAGTTAAGTGTTCATATCCCAATGACGCTATATGATGCATGCCCCCTACCCGTGCTCCGAAACTAGTGACCTACAAAAGCATGTTTTTCGTGTGTCAACATAAAGTTGGTGAGTTCACAAAGTAAAGTAAATGCGTAGGTCTCCCAGACCAAGTAATGACGAGTATCAGCTAATTCACATGCCAGGGGTAGCTAACCCACTCATGATTACTAACACCGATAATACCGAACTGCTAAACTATGAGATCCCACAATAGTGAGCAAAGTGTCGCCTTGCATCATTGTCTATCAACAATGATAATAAATGTTAAGTTATAGTTCACACCCATGCTCCCAGCACGATGTGAGGTTTGTGAAACCTAATAGCGCTATCAACTAGTAACCCGCTTGCCTACCCGACAACTCATTCGGTATTTAGAAGGACTTTAATGATAGAGTTGGTTTAGTTCATCAAGGACATAAGCATGAATTAGTGAAAGCAGATTCACCCTGTGAATCATACCACCCCAAACCCGGGATGTGTAAAGTAGTCCCAAACCGGACTATGAAAAAAGTTTAGAAAGTGTCTCATTCCGAGACGTATGCTTTTGAGAAAAGATTAGTGAAACTCACCTGATAGAGATGCTTGTGGTCTAGTGAAGCCGAATTACGTAGCTACTATTGTCCGGACAGTACTTGCCCTATGATTTATTAAAGACATCGTAAGTTGTGGGTTTTTGTTTATCATACAAGCGAGGCACCCATTAATGTGAACCATGTTATTTAACGTGGACGATGTTTTGGGGGAAGTCTAACATATGTTAGTAATAGGTGGCCGATTGTATCCCATGATGGATCATCGTGCACACCTAGATAGGAATCATACTAGCTTTGTCAAGGCTCCTACGACTTATCACACGACAATGCTAGTGCATGATCTTGTGTTAGAAGCCGATTGTGCTTATGTTAAGACAAACTCATGATTAAGACAATGTGCAAGATTCATATCTGAAAAGCAATGCTTGTAAACCATTCTTTATAAGATATCGTGTGATTAAAGTGTGGTGTTCTAAGGCTGAGGATCGGGTTAACAAGGGATAATGAAGCTTAAAGGTGTAGGGTACCTTACCAAAGGATGTTTCGAACTAGGAAGCCTTGTGATTGCTCCCCTCGTCCCTTGATGGCTTCGGCTTGGATGCTCCCTAATGCTTTGGCCGAGTGTTTTGATAGAGAGAGTAGGTGTTTGTGATAAGTGATGGTGCAAGGAAATGAGGGTGGATTCAAGCCTTTATATAGGCCGAATGAGAGGGTGATCCAACAAAAGTGGTAAGTCTAACCTTCTTGGTTTGAGCATTGTTAAGGAAGGCAAAGCATGATCTTGTGTAAACTCCTAGCATATAGCCGATGAGTTGTATGGCAAGCTTGTTTAGGAGTGTTGTCATATATAGAGGCTTATTGTCATAGTTTGTTTGCTTTACTACTTTGGTGTAAGTGAGTGTTTGCTTAGGTGTTGATCACATGGGGTTTAGGAGTCAACCGAAAGTTCTTGGGGTTGGGATAGAGTGATTGAGACAACTCATGGATGTAGGATTAGTTGGCACATGAGGATAGTGATGTTTCTTCCATGCTTCTTGTGTTTGATTGGTTACAACCAAATTAGGGAAGGGGTTGACCTTGGGAAGGTTAGTTAGTTAGTTGTTATTACCTTTTTAGTGGAGGAGTATGACAACTAGGTGATAGGGACATGTGTTGGACCTTGGGACTTGGGTTCAGCCGATTGATGTCAAGGAAGAAGCAACATGGGGTCTAGCAATAACATAGGGTGTCTTGGATGTTTCTTTAAGGTGTAGTCACTATCATCGAGTCACCTTTGTTTCTTGTTACCACATCATTGGCCGATTTTCATGCTCCTCTAGTTTAGGAAGTTTCTTTTTGGTAAGACTTGATGTGTAAGAGGATAACTTTTCTTGTTTCATGTATGTTTTAGATCATCAATTGACAAGGACTTGTGGGAATGAGGCTTAGGTTTTGCGGCTACTAGAAACAAGAAGGAAACTTCCAAGAGTTTTAGGGAGAGTCTTGTCATAAGTAGGTATAGATAGGTAGCCGATTTGTAGGTATGTATGGATGTATGTGCGTGCGTTTGTATATATATGTACATGTGTACATTGTCAAGTGTTTACTTATAATATGAGTTCATGTGATTATCAAGTTATTAGGCTCTTTTCTAACCATGGTGGTGGTGAAATAGGTTGTGAGATCGAGTAGGTGTTCATGCCTGATTATTCTTTAATTATTTTAGACATAGGAACATCTAAGTAGGCAATCATGTGTCGTGTGTTAACTAGGAATTGATGACGACATTAACATGTATTTTGTTTCATAGGTATCATATGTTCATTAAATGATAACCCATAGGTACACATACATCTCGTGTGTGTACGTGTGACTTATCTAGCTAACCTTAGTTAAGTAGAATGCAAGGAATCTAAGTGCAAGTAACTAGAGTTTGGTTAAAGTAAGAACCTGAAATTACGGGGTATCACATCATCCCCAAGTTGAAAAGAATTTCATCTCGAAATTCAGCAAGTAAACAATAAAGCTAGCTAGAAAAGTGTATGCTTGGTTCTCGGATGTCACATCATCCCCAAGTTGAAAGGAATTTCGCCCTGAAATTCACTTTGAGAGAGCTGCTTTATGTTTAGCGTTTGATCTATGCACAGGTTCAGGTTCAGTAAAGAGATGTGGGTATTTGAGCCGCATTTGATCCCTGTGTTCCCACGTGTATTCCGGTCCTAGCCGGGAATTCCATCGCACCTTAACAATAGGTATGGTACTCTGTCTGAGTTTCTTAACTCCTGCTCAAGAATCTCCACTGGTTCTTCCACGAACCGTAGCTGGTCGTCCACCTGGATCTCTTCTAATGGCACCACCAGTGTTGTATCAGAGAGACATTTCTTTAGATTGGAGACGTGGAATACATTGTGCACTCCACTAAGTTCATCAGGCAGGTTTAACCTGTACGCTACTGGACCAATCCTTTTGACGATATCGAATGCTCCAACGTATCGCGGGTTCAACTTTCCCTGTTTTCCAAAGCGTATCACACCCTTCCAAGGTGATACCTTTAGCAGTACCTTGTCTCCAACTTGGAACTCCAAGGGTTTCCTATGCTTATCAGCGTAACTTTTCTATCGATCACGAGCAGCAGCCATCCGGTTTCTGATTTGCACTATTTTCTCAGAAGTTTCGTGCACGAGTTCGGGACCTGTCAACTGACTCTCCCGAACTTCAGTCCAGCAGATGGGAGACCTACACTTGCGTCCATATAGTGCCTCAAAAGGCGTACGGTATCACATGTTACACCCACTGTCATTAGGCACTAAACCAGTTAAAAATTTCAGTTAACTTTGGTCATGTGCCTTGCACATGAGAGTAAGTTGGTAATTTTACTTCTCTCTCTCCCTATATCCCCCTCTTTCTAACTTCAACCATCTCCACCACCACCACCACCACCCAACAACCCAAGACCAGACGTTTCAACAACAGTCAAACCAAATGACGTGAACTGTATTAATTCGTTTCAGATCCTGAACTGTATCATCCTCCCCAAAATATAACATAAGAACCCTAGTTTCACAATCAAACCAAATGACCAACAATAACCCCAGAAATAAGCGGGTTACCAATCAGTCAATAACAAGGAACAAAAACAAGATATTAATCTACACTTACAAGGCTCGATGATATTCGAATGAACAGGTCATACAAAAAGTCAAACATGCTCGATTGGACAGATTTGTAGTGAAAACTAGAAAAGGATTGGGAGTTATAGAAGAGTTTTCGGCACATTTAGGGTATAAAAGGTGTACCAATTTATAGTACAACAACTCAGTTCGTGGTGGTTGTTGGGTGGTGGCGGTGGTGGAGATGGTTGAAGTTAGAGAGAGGGGGATATAGGGAGAGAGAGAAGTAAAATTACCAACTTACCTTCATGTGCAAGGCACATGACCAAAGTTAACTAAAATTTTTAACTGGGTTAGTGCCTAAGGACAATGGGTGTAAAATTTTAAATCGTTAAGGATTAATCTGATCATCTAAAACGCGAAAGGGTGTCCATTGAAAAACGAAGTAAACTTAAAGGACGAATTCTGCAATTTTTCCTACTAATAACAACAGAATAAAAAACAACAACAAATAAAATGATGAAACAAAAGTAAAGTTTACAAGTTTTATCTTTTATGATAGAAGGTTTATCATTTGCTTCCTTTTTCTTTATCAGAAAACTTGGAATTTTGATCATCAATCCAATTTTTTATTTTTCTATGAATTTTTTCAAACTACTAGTATTAAATTACTACCTAAAAATCTCTCATAACTTAATATAAAAGCTTCTAAGATTAGTTTTACTCAATTCCAAGAACTTCTAACACAGTAAAACAAAGAAATTTGAGTTTTTTTTTTAACGGCTTCAAATCTCCATATCCACTCAACTCTTCCCACATGTGCCAATTTTACTAGAAAGTTTAATTAAAAAATGATATAACCGTACAAAGCATTCAAATTATAAAACATATCCCTACACTACTCTACTCTACACTACACTACACTACACTACACATAGTCATCACATACAAACCCAAAAACCCCTTTCCAATTCCAAACCAAACAACACCTCCTGCTGCATCTGCATGTTATTCTTCTTAACCAAAACGACGTCATCTTGATCATCAACAACAGCGACGATTAAGATGACCGACTACAACATCGAGTACCGTTGCCAGTCAGACGACGCCTGGTACACTTGCGCCGTCATCCTCGACGACACCAACCACCATCTCCGTGTCAAGTTCAGTGACTTCGTTCAAAGCTTTTTTGACGAGGTCTTCTCCGTTAATAATTTCTCAAGTAACAGTGAAATTGAACAGTTTATTAATAGGTTCCGTCCTTTATCCACACCTGTTGATGATAATGAGTGCTCTAAAGTCGTTCAAGGCGTCACCGTTTGCGCTATGTATAGAAACAAGGACGGAGATCGATATTTTGACGCCCTTGTTGACGCTGTATGTTTTTTTATTTTTTTTATTTTAGTGTAAATTTACGTTTTTTAATTTTTATTTTTTTTATGGTTTTAATCAGCAAAAATTGCATTTTGTTTTCTTTTGCCGTTAAAAAAACCAAGAGGACATGTAAAATAATAATAATCTTGACCAATAGGTTAAAGTTGGGATTGTTTAAAAATGGAATTTTGGTTATCGTTTAGCTTTTGTATAAATTTTAGAGATGCGAATGACCCGAGCCGAGCCTAGCCCAAGCTCGACCAGGCTTGAGCTCAATTAAATTAAAACAGCTTTGTTTTTAAAGCTCGAGCTCGGCTTATTGGTAATGTCTCAAGCTCGAGTCACGCTTGGCTTGTTTAGTATTTGTTAGTCAATATATTAATAAAACTAAGATTACACTAAGGCTCAACAGACCTAATGAGATTCACATGACAGGCTCGAGCTCGGGCCCGATATATACACGAGCTTTGTTTTAGGCTCAAGCTCAGCTCGGGCTCGACTCTTTATCGAGCTAATCTGGAGTAGCTCGCGAGCTTCTTGGCTCGTTGGCACCCCTACTTTTGTTTATAAATTTTTGTTGAGGATGTATGCATTTTATCTCAACTTAGGGCAATTTCTTAAAGTTATTGGTAGATTTTAGATTATATGATTCAATTGGTTATTAGTTTTCCAATTTTAGACCATGGGAACCTTATGTTCAACCAGTTATTATGCTATAAAATAATGAGGTGTGTTTTGCATTAGTTTGTATGGAGAATATTGTAAGACCATGCGTAGTGGGGGGCTTTATATATAAAGCTCCCCTTTCTGATTGGTCCACGTGGCAGCTGAGTCAGCATGGAGAGATAAAGTGAAAAAGGGGTGTAGTGGTGGGGCTTTATTTATAAAGCCCCTATTAATATTTTATTATATCTTTTAAATTAAAAAAAATAATAAAATAATAATAATAAAGAGAGAGACTATGAGGTGTCAAAGCATGATTGGTTGGGAGTATTTGTAACTAATATAACGCCAAAACCATTTTTGAAAAAATAGAGCCCCCATGTAATGGTGTTGGGGGGCTCATTTTTTGATTTTTTGCAAAAGTGGCGCCCCATTACAGGGGGTCTAAGAAGGAGTTAATATCAGCTACTTAGATTATTGATTTTACTTGTGTTCATGGTTTTGATATCATTAAACATATTTGTACATTTGTGATTTATGGTTTGCTTTTAGCGTAAAGAGCATGAAAGTTGCATTTTATTACAAGTACAACTAGTTTTTTTTGAATGATTTTAATGGTTAATAGATGAATTTAACTTGAAAAGCTATTTCTTGAAAACAATTGTTGGTAATCTTTGTGAACATTTCACGACAGAGCGGATATGAGCTTGGTTTCAGTATGTGAGAAATGTTTATAGCTGTTAACTGTGTCATAATTTTCAGCTTTCTACTCAATTATAGGTGTGTTCTAAAGAGCATACACCTAAGGAGTGTTTATGCAGTTATTTACTATGCTGGCAGCATGGCCCAGGCAAGGGAAATCTAACAAAAACAACTATTGAGGACATTTGTCTTATTACAAATGGTGACGGTGATATTCATCCGAAAGTTGCTGAATTCACTAACCTTGCGAAACAACAACTCAAAGGGGCCTCTGTTGAACCGCAGGCAAGTTTATAACTTAAATGTCATTGTGTTGTGGTTTTCTTACTTTGTGAGTTCTGTTATACATCTGTAATTGGTTGTGGAATTGTAGGTGTTTGGCAGTTTGGGAGATAGTTGTCGTGTCAGATCCTCTGCAGGTATTGTAATTTAGCAAAAGATTGTTTTTGTATAATGATAATGATTTCAGAACTTGACATTAATATGTGTTGTTATTGATAGGGAAAGAAAGATTCCACGTTGAATTAAGTGATCATGACGTAGATATGGGAGGTGTAAAAAGAACTGATCGTCATCACTATATTTTATTAGAAAACTTAGATAAAGATTTATGCCCGCTGTCAATGATGGATTTCATACGCGAGCATACATCAATCACAGCACAAACGTATGTTTTTCCAAGTTTGTTAGCTGAAACCTATGCACGGGGAGCAGTCATGGTGGACAGCATCACAAAGTTGAAGAGGATTTATGAATTTTTAAACAATCCAAATCACTTTATTACATCATTCTCTGGAAAGTAAGCAAATTAACATTATTTCTAATGCTATCTTGTGGATTGACATTAATTGTTAAAGAGTTTTTGTATATGTTTTTTATTGTTAAGATGATATTATTTTGGAGCTTTAGGTTTATTAAGTTCCAGCTGTTTATACAAGTTATTTTATTTTGTTGTAGGCCATGGGTAATGGCTGAAGATGATCTAAGAACTGGAACGTTTAACACAAACCTGCAGCCTAAGTACGAGGTATAACTTTTAATCCTTAATAATGTTATCATATGCACAGAGTGGTCCAAATACCAGTACCATTCCCGGCATCCAAGGGTTTGTTCTCTAAGGGCCTCTTATGGTCATACCTTCGATGGGGTCTTTTATAGACCTGTTAAGGCCTAGTCCACTTTGTAGTACTAGTTTACATATTAGGTGGAAATGGGCATAAATAGCCAACATTAATCTCAAATTTTATAGTGTGGGCCTATAGGATTGAAAGTTCAATTTTAGCATGAGGTAACCGATAACCCATTTAGCCACCAAAAATTAAGTGACATGTCAAAATAAAACCGTCGTGGCATCACCGTTTGTAACTTTTTTTTTTAAATCAACAAACTTTCATTCCCGGACAAAGAAAATTACATCAAGATAACGGGCAGGCGGGCAACAAGCTGCGCCGCCACCCCTTTCTGAATAGCCACGACAGTTTTTGATTTAATGTAACATGCCAATGACATTTTTGCCCCTCCAACAACCATATTATGGCAACATAAGAAATGTTTTGACTCAATACTGTATGTCTAGTACTTTGAGTGGCAGATTAAGAACATGATAATTCTAGACAATATGAACTAACAATAATTTATTCTATTTAGTCAACATAAAATTTGAAATTTGTCCCTGAAACTAGCCGTTGTATGGCTGTTGAGAGAGGCAAGGATGTCTTTCAGTATATTAGATAAGTCAAAACACACCAAAGGAGAAAAACCGTTTTCAGAAGAGTCAAACGTAGCCGTTTCGGACGTTACATGTATTTTTTTTTTGGAATTTAAAATTGCATTGGGTTTGTTCAAAGCATGGTTTAAAAAACAGTTGAGGCGTGCGCCTGCCGCCTCAAGGCGATTCATTTAGAAAACGAGTCTGAGGCAGCACATCTTTTTTGGGGTGGTAAAAGTTGTGTTGCCAGCTAGGGGTGTTATTTTGAAACTGCGCCTCAAAGGGCTGAGGCGGTAACAAAAACGGCACCTCAGGGGTTTTAGATGTTTATTTTTGATGTTTTATACTTGGTGTCAAATTTCAAGCGTTCCATGTCTTTTTAATTTGTGTTTTTTATGTTTTTGATGAATCTGATGATGAAATTAGTTAGTATTTCATATTTTATAAGATATATAATATTTATTTTTTAATTCCATCTTGGGTTTATGCCTCAGTTCGCTTCAAGGCGTACACCTCGTGAGGCGAAGGGAAAACGCCTACAGGCACGTTTCCGTACTTTTAAACCTTGGTTCCAAGTTCCAACCTGTCCTCAAAACTGAATTTGGGATTGTTCTATAGCCTTCCAGAATTGGGCTATTTTGGAGTGGCTTCGCGTCGGACCCTCCACGGACCATATCCATCTCTTTAATAAAAACAATATTTCCAATATTTCCTGTTAATTATTTGTTTTTGACCTCTTTGCATTCCTAATTCCAGAACTACATTCCAAAGAACGAGCTGAAGGTTGTTCGGTTAGGAACAGAAGAGTACAGAAAGTCTAAACAGCTAAAAGATTTGTATGTGGAATTTCGCAATCATCTAAATTTGCTTGTGCGGAGGTTGGGCATGGAGGAGGAGAAGACAAAAGGGGACCCATTCAGTTTCTGCAAACTGTAAAATTGCAGTTTCTAATGGCAGGTAAAGGGAATAAAGTTTGTAACCTTGTTACTTTTATTTCAAGTTATAAGCTAAGCATAAGAAAATGAAGTGCAAAAATATGGCTGTGAATTATTATTTCCATTGACCTGACCCAATAATGGACGCTTGACCCATTGTCGGATGTCAAAAGCAATAAATGGAGTTAGTTACATGGATGGTCGCTGTGCTAAGATCATATTACGGTTTCGGTTTTAAGTTTTCAGATTCAGAATCCTCCTGTTCACTCATGGGAATGTAAATCATGTCGGGTTGGCGGGTTGAGCTCTTCATCCCTAACCCAACCCATATATTTATTTTTGTCTTGTGTTTGATCCAGTTAAAATCGTGTCGTGTACAAGTCGGCCTGTTTAATGTCCATTTGTATATGAGTAATACCTAGTGACTTAGTAAACACCTTAAACAACCAATTACTCCAAATTAAATGAAAACTTATTGAAAATTGATGTCTTTTAGTTGATTTTTTTCATTCTGTTATTTTTGTTATTTCCAATTAACAAATGTTGGTTCGTATATTTAGTTCAATATTAGAAAAACTAATGGAAAGGATTAGAAAATGAAAAGGTAAGTAATAAAATAAAATTGTTGGAAGTGAAGAGTTGATGCAAGTGTTTCAAAGGGAAATTATTCTCAGTTTTAGAAGTTAATAGTTAGAGGAAAACATAAAAGTCAAAATATTTTACTTTAACTTTTAATGCTTTTCATCTCTATATCTGAAAATAAACTTCCTTAAAACCAGGATAATAAGTTAACCCACTTATGGAAACGGTTGCATTTGGGTTTAACCCATTTATTAAATGGGTCTTGTTTGGGTTGAGCTGTTTAACGGGTCATGTTAGTCGACCCAAACCTTGTGTTTTCTTTTTCCATTTTAGTGTCATATTCGGGGTTGTATTTGGGCCGTGTTAGGAATTGCCGCCCTTGAATAAGATATCTTTACATTTTACGGTGTTATGCCTAACACAAAGTCTGCAAGTCAAAATTAATTTTATTATACAAGCCTTAAACGTCTTTCATTGTTCTCATAAATAAAAAAGATATATATTTTAATTAAATCAAGGAACATATTATTTGTTGCAGGTGTTGTAAAGGTGCAAGCATGGTGTTGTGTTTATGTAAAGTTGAAGCTTGAGATAGCAGTTTAAACTGGGGCAGGTCAGGTTCGTGTCGGTTCCTTTTGAGAGTTGTTAATCCTAGTAAAGGTATAACTTATATCGCTCTCGATTTGGTGTTTTGACCCTTTGAAAAACCTAGTGTTAAGTTGCTAAGTAACACAATCATACAAGTCGGTCCTCGCGTAGTATGTTTATAGAAAATTTTGTTGAATTATTTTGTTATTATGATATTATTCAAGGCAACGTATATAAAATAGTTGCTAGATTCTAGCAGTTAATTTTAATTTGCAGTTACAGGGTAATATTGCAAAATGATATTCGTTGCCATCAATCCTTCAACCAGTTACATTTAGCACACAAACCCGAAACATTCCTTTATGGGGTTAGTTTCAATAATTTTGCAGGTTTGGAGTGGGTATCGTAATTGGTGATCCGTTCATATCCGAAACCGTTTATCTGCATTGAATCTGAGTATATCAATGTATTCTTAAAAATATGTTAGTTTCAAGGGTAGTTGAATAATTATAATATTTTAAGAATGGGTTTCGCCGTTTCGGTTACTGGGGACTCGACGATTAACTTTTAACTGAATACACATGTCCCTTATTGGACCTTGTCGGCACCATCATCATCGTATACACTTCTCCTTCTCGGTGCCACCACGAGCTGTTGCAAACGTCATCTTTGCCATTGAAGCTACTACCAGTCTACCACCATACATTGAGCAACTTACTGTTATCAGCGGATGCATGCTGATAAAATGTTTAACCTTTACTTTTAATCTTGCTTTTGACTATAATGAATCAACTAGTGGGATTCTTCCGCGCAATGTAGTCGTAATATGGTCAGTAGTTGACGGTTTCAAACCGATTGCAGAATCGATAACCTTGAAAGTTCAATTGCTTAACTGGTCAGCTTGATATTGAAAATCAGTCTTGCTAGCAAAGCGAGGAGGCAAGTACGTGTGATTTTCAGTGATTTACTCATTTTGTTTTGTTCACCTAAAGCGGTGACACCTATTGGCTATTGTTCCCTATTTAATCGGTCTGATTTTTGAAACACTAGCAATAAGCACCGAAATTTTCAAATAGACAAAGAGGTCCTACTTATCTATAACCGTTACCATGTATACACACGTAAAGGTTAAGTTTGTAAAAACCTTATTTATAGCTATATTTTGGGTAAATGTAGCTAAAAACTCATGGAATATATATGAGATATATATAAAACAAATTATATAATTAGTGTGCGTTTCGGGTACGAACGAAAATCCTACGCTTTTTGCGCTTCGTTCGATGCGCTTAGACCTCGTCACTTTTCTGCACCTAGCAGTTTTTAAAACCAAGGTAAGGAAGTACATCTATTTTCTAATTATAAATAAATCATGATAGTCTTTTGGTAAAACCAGTTAATAGTGCATACACATGTATATATCAAACCAAACAGAAGTATCATAGTTTAGACATATGCTTACATCAAGCCAAAGTTTATTTTGCTCGTGATATTTTTTTTTGTTGGTCGTCGTCACTCGTGAGAAATAAGTTCATCATTTCACATTGGATCAATGCTTAACTTAAGAGCTATCATATATATTGCATTTGAGGTTCAATTTCTTTTCTATACAGTTTTGTGTATACAAATCAATACATCATATATGCTACAAATAAAAAAATGTTTCTAAAATCATATCATCTTTTCAAATTTATCAAGCTTCTTCACCCTTTGCATGGACCGAATCAGCAGTGCTATGAATATACCTGCATTCATTCAAACTTGTTAATATTATGAACCCTTCAAGAGGGCGGCGCAATGATAACAGTCTAAACCCATTGGTTAGCAAGTATTTGTGAGGGAATGTTGTACAAAATGATAATAAAATAAAATTCAACAAGATGATGCGCATACCTGCGCCAACAAATGACCCATTTGCTATAAGTTGGCTGCCTTGTGAGCTAAACGTGACACCAATATTTACGAGAGTGCCTCCTGCGACTGTGTACATGGTTGCCATTTGCAATATTGTTGCCTTCCGAGCTGCTCTCTCAGACTTTGGCATATATATGAAAATATAAAATTATTTACCAAAAATAAATAAGAAAAGAATTTCATTGTACAAAATAATATGCGAAATAAATAATTCGATTAACTACCTCAAGAACTCGGACACGAAGTTTTATGTCTCCTACTTCTAGCTGTTTAACAAACTCTTCAATCTTTTGAACTCTGTAAGGCATTGAAATTGTGGTTGATCTTGCCTGAAAGCAAGTTAGATACATTCTTTTAGTATTATAATATCATAAACTATATATTCCTTTTTATAAATTATAAATGTTGGGTATTGGATGAGGCATTACATCATCTGCTTGTTTTCGTATTTCAGCAACAAGCTGTGTTCCACTGGGCCGTTGTTGTTTGAGATCTAACAGCTCCTGTAAGATTTCAGAGACTTTTAAGATTCAAATTATAGTAGTCAAAGCAGGTGTTACATCGGTGGATATGTTTAGCCACCCCAAAGCACATAACGCACATGCCTAGGCGCGCTCTAGATGCGACAAAGGTGCATGCATCAGTTGCCTCTGGCCCACACTTTTTATTGTTTTAACAACTTATTTTGATTTATAAGGGTTGTTTTTTTTTTTTGTGTGTGTGTGTGTATTATCGTGCTTTGTTTCCCCTTATGCTTAGTTGACACACGAGACTCGTGACTAACCTGTGCATAGGGTGCAGCAATCTTGACGAATGAAAAATCCGGATCCAGTGAGTAGCCAATTCCTGAAAGGAGAAACGAACTCATTACATACATTATACATACATATATGATGCATACACGCATGCATAGATACATCATTTCAAGCTCACCTTCAAGAGTGGAAAATGCCCTAATTACAAATGTGAAGGTGGACGGGAAACCGGAAAGGCTGATCAGTTGCTATAGAAAATAAATCCTGCATGGAGATCATGATATTCTCAGTTAGAAAAAAAATATAATAATGAATCCAAATATTATCTGGTAAAAAAGAAAAAAAAACTAAAAAATAATTTTGAGTGTGACAAATACAAAAGATGCATACCTCTCCTATTGCAGCCAAAGTTTGCTCCTGATCCGGTGACTGGTTTAGCAAATTATCCAAAAAGAACTGGATAGACCTCCTTACCTATGATTGAAACATACAATCAGATATGACAAACAGATGTTCAGGATTTAATCAAGATATAAAAATCAATATGGAAAAACAATATTTTACATACTGGTGACAAGTCTCCAGTAGGTTGAAGCGCTTCAAGGCTTATCAAACTGTTCATAACCTGCATGATAGCATATTTCAGATTCAGCTAATCGGGTTATCGTTTGTTTTTTTAGTTATTCACTGTAGGATTTCGTTACAAAATTCTAGACCTTTTTTGCATCATTTTCATAAACCGCATAGAAAAGATCCATCAATCTTTCTCTTGTGAATGATTTAATCTCTCCCATCATACCAAAATCATAGTAGATTAGTGATTCATCCACATCAATAGCAAGATTTCCAGGATGAGGATCAGCATGAAAGAATCCTGTTTTCAGTATCTGTAATTCACCAATTAATAAAAATTTAATCAAATTGATAAAATTAAAACTATGGATGTTTACAGTTTACTATAAAAATGTAGGTTCTAAACCTGAATCAGGTATGATTCAATGGCGCGTGAAGAGATTCGGGATCGACTGTAACCCCTTTCTTTTATCGCATCTATATTATTTATCTTAATTCCTGTGTAATATAGATTTCAAACACAAAAGCACTTTAAGTAATAGATTACATAACTTTTAAGAGTGACAGAGTTCAGACTAAAACCTGGAACATATTCCAATGTCAGCACCTTCATTGCGGTATAATCCCAGAATACTTGCTGCATGGTATCAAATTAGATTACACGTATGATCCCAGAATACTCCATAGCTAATTTTAAAATTTTGATAATAAATGAAGAATCAAAGAAGAAACATACAGGCACTCGGACCCACTTCACATTACGAAAATCTCGACGAAATCTATCAGCATTTTTTCCTTCATTTATATAATCAATCTCCTGGTACAAGATCCTGCAAAGAAGATGGAAACAGAAAAGTGAATTAACCAACTTTGGTACACCAAGACAAAAATAAACACAGAATATGCTTATCTTCTTCCCCATTTGTCACTGCTTACCAACGACATACTGTTTTTATGATTGTGTATATTGATAAATGATGAATACTTACTTTGCACATTCATCATAGATACCGATCCAGTCCCTTGTGGGGCCACCAAGACTTTCACTTCTTTGAAAATACTCTGCAACTAGCTTTAAATTTTCTGGATGAAAAGAGTGTATGAATGAGGCATTGTTAAAACCACAAAATAATAACACTAATATTGATATGTCAGAAGTAAACTCACGTAAATCGATATCAAAAAGTTTCTTCAAACCAGGTCTTTGAACTTTAACTACTACTTTCTCGCCATTGTGTAGTATCGCACGATGCACCTAAGGAAAAATGTCCATATCAAGAAAAATACAATATATCGATGATAAAGACACGTAAAATCTTCAATTAATTTAACTAAATTTAAAAGGAAATTATGGAGATAGCCTTCACCTGACCAAGACTAGCTGCTGCAATTGGTCGTTCTTCAAATTCCCTGAAGAGTACATTAACAGGAGCACCCAATTCTTTCTCAATAAAACCTTTCGCTTTTTCTGGTGAAAAGGCTGGTACTCTGTCCTGAACCATATAATTATCACAATGAAAGCAAAAGAATATTAGAATCGTATTTAATCTTACATCATGTTGTTGAGATCACTAAACTATATGCAGAGAAGCGGGCTATACCTGTAATTTGGCGAGTTCATCAACAAATTCACGTGGGAATAAATCTGATCTTGTTGAAGATAACTGCCCAAGTTTAATAAAAGTTGGGCCAAGTTGAAGCACGCATTCTCTTAACCATGAAGCCGTTTTTCGTCTTCTGTCTTTCTAGATATGCACACAAAAGTTACTAAATTGATAGCAGAAACCGAATACTATTCGTTTATAGAAATTCAAACCTGTTTTTCTTCTGTAAAGCCACCAGGATATGCCCACTTTGCATTGTCAAATAGAACACGAACACGCAAAGAAAGAACAAAAGACCACACATCTATTGACCTTTGTACTGAATTATAATTTTCATTTGCCCAGCTAAAACCTTCATCCGATGGCAAGACGCGTAAGTCTTCAGAAGGCGGGAATCCTGTGAGCTCTTTTACCTTCACAGACTTGACTACTGGCGGTGTAATTTCTCTCTTAACAAGACCTGTTCCATTAACACTTTTCGCTGATCCATTTAGCATTCCAGCTCTTTGATTGGGTACAGGTTTATTATTCACCACCTCGCTGGTGGGAACCATGGTAATTGGTTTACCTTGCCTTCCCAACTTCACAGGTTGACCGTTGGCACCCAAATTCACCGGTTTACCATTGGCACCCAACTTCACAGCTTGACCATTTGTATCAAGCTTTGAAGGTCGACCGTTTGTACCATATTTCACAGGTTCTATCTGCTGCATCTCAGCATGTAACCTCTGAAACCTATCAACTTTAGGCACACTACATTCATGCCTATCTAGCTTGTTGATAGAAATGGATCGTGAAAAGCTGAGATTGTCGGCTGTCCTCACTTTATTTACAAATTGTACATCCCGGCAATAGCAGCTGTGAGAAGCCAGTATTGCCGCCATTTAGAAAATAACACACCTGAAGTTTTACACTACTGTGAGCGAAAGAGTACCAAAATCTATCAAGCACAAACGGAAAGTCGGAAACAACACACCAGGAGATCAAAAACACATACAACACAAATTTGATTGCTAATTTAGCCTAAGAAAACCAAATAAGCTGCATTACAGTTCAGTTCAAAATGATTCAGATCCAATTCACTGATGAATGGTATTCACAACCTAGCTTAAATATAATGCAATTACCGTTACTGTATCCCAATAACAAGGTTCAAAAGAACGGAATTGAGTCCCTCGACGCATTTTCCCTTCGCCTCACGAGGCATATGCCTTGAGGCGAACCAAGGCAAAAACCCGAGGCGGAACTAAAAAATAATATCAAAATTATATATCTTATAAAAAAATAAAATAATTGACACAAAAAGTCTAATACATCAAAAAAAAACACATAACCCCCGAGGCGCACGTTTTCTTACCGCCTCGGTCGTTAGAGGTGTACGTACAAACATAACCCCACGCCGGCGCCTTATACACGTTTTGTTACCGTCTCGCCTCAAGGTGCACGCCTCGACCTATTTTTTAAAACCATGCCTAATAACACCTAAATATTACACAGAAGAAGCCCTAATTTGCATAGGAATACGAATCATATAAATTAAGAGATTCAAACAACAATCTAAGAAAACAGAAATTCACATGTATAATGTATTTAACTAACTTTTTTTTTTTACAGAAACCACAAGCTGCTCTTAAACATCAAGTTTATGGTCGAATCTAACCCTAATTTGCATACCTAACTCAAACTAAACCAACATATTCTACACACAACAATTCAATACCTACTTCATCACTAACATCCACCTTTTCTACACATAAATCACATAATTTCAGATACTCAAACAACAGTCTAATAAAATAGCAATTCACGTGTATTAACAGACAGATTTAATCTAAACAAACAATAATAAGCTACAAAAAATAAATAATAATACACAAAAGCTGCTGTTAAACAATGATGATGCTTACAGAATAAATTACAGAAGGAGATTCAGTGTTAAATATCTGATCGATCGTGTATATATATGTGTATAGAGAGAGAGAGAGAGAGAGAGAGGGAGATTGAGTAAGTGAATGGATGAATAATATAATAGCGTGTAGAACTGTGAGTCTGTTGCTTGTGCTGTTTAGTAGTTTTTTTTTACAAAGTTTGTAGGGTGTTGGACGATCAACGATCACAATGAAATGAACATTATTATTATTATTATTTAATAAAATTATTAATATTATTATTTCAAGGTGAGTATTGATTGGTGGAAGTAAATCACGATTTTTTTCCTGCGTCATTGGATGGTTGTTTGTTGCATTACGTGTCTTTCTCTATCCCATTCCCCATGTTCCTATGTTTCTAGTTGCAATGGAATTGCCTTAAGACCGTTACGTCTTATTATTATTTTTTAAATTTATATTTTTATAATAATATCGAGGTTAAAATGAGTTTGCCTCGGTTCAGGCTTGGTTGAAATGTGTCCACTGGTGTTACTGAAAACAAGTCGGCTTGTTTTTGTTCACAAGTGTTACTTGTTTGGTTACAAACTAATAACCCATACATGAATCATTTGATTCGTGTTAAACAAAAAATATATGACTTGTGAAATCATCAATGTTTATCTTCTTATACGTGTTTTAGCTTTAAGATCTAAAAAACAAAGGCAAAAACTCTTTTCTACAGGTTTGGGGTTGAGAGAGAGCACTTAGAGGCGAGTTAGGGTTGTGAAATGATGAAAATGTTGGAAAGTGTTGTATTTATACCCAGTATTGGTTCACCCTATCTTGAGGTCGAACCAGATAATTGGAGTTTCGTTTGACCTTATGATTCTCATTCGACCCCCTTAAAGGTCGAATGAAACTTTGGTTTCCATGTTTGGTCCTTCAATTCACAATTTGCCATTTTTAACACATGTTAACACATCCTAACACAAAAACATGCATTTTTAACATATGTTAACATATCTAATCACATAAACATGCATTCACAAGTTGTACATCATTTATAGAACATTCAACTATGTAATTTCACCAACAACGAGACTCCAGACTCGTGTGTGCGTATGTTTTCCCCCAATGATTCTCCGAATCATTGAACCCTGGACAATACGTAAGTGTAATCAACTCCTGATGATTCCCCGAATCATCGAACCGACTCAACTGACCCAGTTAAGTACATTAAGTAAATGTTTTGCTAAGGTAGACTCATATGTTTATAAAAAGTATTAACCTGAGTGTCACACCATCAACTCGATGTGAAGAATGCATTTTTTGCATGGTGACCTTAACGAAACGGTATACATGTTTCAACCCCGGGTTTTGTCAACAATAATCATCCATCCTTTGTTTGTCGCCTCCGAAAGTCTTCATAGAGCCCAAACAAGCGCCGCGAGCATGGTAACACCGGTTTGCCACCTTCATCACCAAATGTGGTTTTTCTAGTACATTATGCGACACTTCTTTATTTGTCTATCATAAGGGACAACACATGGCATACCTATTACTATATGTCGATGGTATCATACTAACCGCATCGGATGATAGTTTCCTTCAGGACATTATTCAATCTCTATCAAAAGAATTTGCAATGACAGATTTGGGCAATCTTCATCATTTTTGGGCATCCAAGTCACCCGCAACTCTCAAGGAATTCAGATCTCTCAAGAATCCTACGTCCGCGACATTCTAGCTCGAGCAAAAATGAGTACATGCAAACCTTGTCACACTCCATGCAACACAGATTCTAAGCCAAGTGCTACATCAGGACCACCAACTTCTGATGCCACTTTATATAGAAGTCTCACGGGAGCATTGCAATACTTGACTGTTACATGCTCGGACATCTCATATGTTGTCCAATAGGTATGCCTATCCATGCATGACCCTCGAGAGCCGCATTTTCAATATCTAAAATGGATTCTCCGCTATCGTAAGGGGACAATGGACCATGCCTTCACATAAAACCCTCCAAGTAGATTAAATTAACGGCCTATTTGGACGCTGACTTAGGGGTTGCCCATACACAAAAAGGTCTACATCAGGCTATTGCGTTTTCCTAAGTGACAACATAGTGTCGTGGTCCTCAAAACGCCAACAAACCGTTTCCCATTCAAGTGCCGAAGCAGAATATAAAGGAGTTGCCAATGCCACAGTCTAAACATCATGGCTCCGTAATCTTCTTCTATAGCTTCATATTCCGACCTGGGATGCAACCATTATATGTTGTGATAACATCTCCACTGTCTACCTCTCAGATAAATCGGTTCAACATCAAAGCACTAAACATGTCGAAAATCAACATCCATTTTGTTCGGGAAAAAGTACGGATTGGAGATATTCGGGTTTTGTACATTCCGGCCAACTACCAATACGCCGACATTTTCACTAAAGGACTTTCAAGACAACTGTTCAACCGGTTCAAATCCAGCATGTGCGTTTTCTTTAATTTGCCGCTTCGACTGCCGGAGGGCTATTAATCGAAATATATTCTCTAAATATATTTTGAATATTCAGTTTTATTATTCAAATTTTTTATTATTATAGCTCCCCGATTTTAGTCATTGGTATGTTAGGCAAGTTCCATGATTGGCTCTAGGTTAGTTAGCACTATGTTGTCTGTGTTTTGATGTATTGTATCATTGTAATTCAAGGAAAATACACTTTATTATATCAAAACGAAATCCAATACTAAATATAAATAGAAAACGCAACAAAACCTATGCGAACCGTTCAGCTAGAGGAAGTTATAAAAGTTTTAACCACTCATGGTTATCATTCGATCTTCAAAAATTTTGCGTTCCTTTGGAAGGCCTTTGAATCCTTTTGTTTTGTGCGTGATCCTTGCTCCAAGGAAGTGGGATCCGTCAAAGAATTACGAGCCTTCTATTTTTTTTTTTGAACGGCCAACTAAGAACGTACGGGAACTCGTATGCAGCATCCATTGGCTAAAGTATCTTTTTTAATTTCCCGTTCCCATCATTGATCGACTAACATATTATATTTGTGGGCTCTCAAGTTTCGTGACCCATCTTCAATTATTTGGCCTACTGAATGCAGTCCAATTATAACCAACAAGAAGCTCACATGCGTTTTCATCATTAGTCAAGAAGCCCTCTTTGTAATTTCATGTTGCCACATGATTTAGCTGTAGTCCACTGATCATGAACTCCTCCTATATGACAAATTTGAAACAATACAAAAGATCAGACAATAGTTTAATTATTTTACGTTGATCTTTAAAGTTTAAGCATTTAAGTGTATCCGTAGTGGGCGCGAGACGGAAAACTTGAAGTACCCTCATAGCGCGGGTACAACGCCCCCGGAGTGCTATGAGGCAAATGACTTTCCAGACGCGAGATGTATCACGCG